>JAYEVH010000448.1:0-103188 GCA_036346255.1 Ampelocalamus luodianensis | reverse complement strand
TTTTACTTGGTAAAAGTTTTAACGAGGTAGCCATTTCAATATTAATAAAGATCTTTATTATATTTTCAATATGTTTATCTCATTTTTACAACTTTCATATGTATTTATGAATTCTACATATTTTCTGATTGTTTTTAGAATTTTTATGATTTTTTCCTATTTTTCCTAATTTTTTAGTTTTTCGGGCTAGTGGATCAGACCGGCTCGACAGGCCAACAGGCTCGTGCAGACGGCACGACCGCTCTTCGGGCCGTGCTTGGGCCACCACAAAGGTACGTGGGCCGACCTAGCACGACACGATTCTTACCGCCAGAGGGTCGGGCGGTGCCGGGCCAGGTCGGGCCGGGCTGCCTATGTGGCCAGCACTGGGTCTTAGAAAGACAACTACTATAAAAACTTTAGTCAAATATTTATGTGGTGTAAATGTGTAATTGAACAGTTGAGGCAGTGGCCGCATGAAAGACAACTACTATAAAAACTTTAGTCAAATATTTATGTGGTGTAAATGTGTAATTGAACAGTTGAGGCAGTGGCTGCATGAGCTCTCACAGCTTGATCATAGTGAGGCCATTGAACATTTTTATCCTGCAGTATATAAGATCATAATTATTTATTCAGTGACAGTGACAAGGCTGCGAATGCACTTCTGAAGCTCCAACTTGTCCAAATGTTAGACAAAACGGCAATCAAACAACGACAGATGTCTCTGTAGAGTGTTTTCTTTTTTGAAAAAAAATTATCGGCTTAGCAAGACGTAGAGATTCTTGACCAAGTGGATCAGATGCTGCCAGTGCTAATTAGACACCAGATACTCTTCTAAATGGTCAGCTTATTCCCTTTTTTATTATTTTTATCAAGATATTTTCTTGTACCGCTGTCTGCCAGTGTCTTCATTTGGCAAAGCCCTTTCTAGAATTCATTACATAGAAAAATACGGAAACTATAGCTGATTGGAAAAATATATTTCTTGGGTAAATATATTTCCGTACCATCGGAATATGACCATTGCCATAAGAAGGCCATGAGTGGAGGAGTATACTTCACTGTGTGAAGACTGAAGAGCTGCTCAAAATTTGTCATAAGTCGGCACATGGCTGCTGCATTCAAGTCGGCACCTTGAAGCAGTGGAACTGTTGGCAGTTGGGTTGAAGGTCAAGTCTCACCAGCCACTTGGCCTCGCTCTTTTCCCATATATACACATTGTTGTAGATAGATCTGTTATGTCATAGTCCAACCATACGTCGATATATGATATGAGTGATATAAATTCAATTTAGTAAGAAAGTATAAATAAAGAACCCTTAAAAACCAGCCAGCTACTCTCTCTCTCTCTCTCTTTTGTTTTTTTTTTGTTTTTTTTTTGAAAAATCAATCAAATTCCTCGCCATTACATTCAACCAAGATCCATGCTCTTCAACGGCCACGGTGAATGATGCCAATGGCTCTGATGTGGCAAGTGTGTCGTAGGCCGTGAATTTGGAGGGAGGCAATGGAGTTGGTGTTGGCGACAACGATGAGGAGGGCAAGTTTTTTTTGCTGTTCTTGTAGGTTTGGGGTGGCAGTCGAGGTGGTAACTATGGTGCCAATGAGGGAGGCAGTCGATGGCAAGGGACATGGTGACGGGCGGCAACCAAGGTGGGAGGGGTGTAGTACTAGAAGTGGCTCATCGATGGGCCTTGAGGGTGCCGGCAAGGTGGTAGGAGGGGGCATTGCATGCCGAAAGGTGGTGGTAGATAGAAGGGGTTATAGTGAGTCACTGTCTCTTAGAGTGACCTAATGGACTAAAATTTTCTGAAAAGATAAAGAAAATTAACTGATTGTTAGATAATCCCTTATAAATGTTCTTATGTTTTTCTGCTGATGCCACCACATGAACTCTAGAGTAAACAAAGGTTACGGCTTGACCTACTACACGTTGGTACCAGTGAGAATTAACAGGAATTGGCAATAGTGAGAATTGCACCTTCATGTTGTATCTTCATCTTATTTCATATTTCACTCGATGCATATGAACTCACGGGTTATGAAGTGATTTTACTATGAAAAAATTGATGGTTTGCCACTCCAATGAAGTACAATAATTTGAGGTTTCGCTTCATTGCTCACTCCATTTCACTGAAAAAACATCAACAACTGTATATATGCTGGTACCGAGCCAACTGGCGCGTGTTGGCGTGTACCGGTGTGTGTGTGAGAGAAGATGCTGAATATTCGGATAATTGCTTGGCTTGTAATCAGTTGTTAATTTGTTCCATTAAAATTTGACTGGTCCTTCCTAACCAAGTTGATATATGTTTTGCAAAGACAAAACCCCTGCTATTTACTCTATTTAGAGGAAAGTAGACAACTTTGAAAAGCAAAATTATGTTTCTCACTCAACTTCTCATGTTTAATTCAACGTGAGTCAGATGAGTTGATCAACACAAAAACTGACAAAAGCCTACCAAAATACATCTCTGTACAATAACAGTTGAGTTGGGAATCAGACAAGAAGAAGAGTCAAGGTTCTTTTCGAGCCGGGGCCGTAAATAGTATGGCATTTGCAAACCTAAATTCTTAGTCAAACCGTTCATATTCTGACCAAACTTGTCATGCCAAAGCTAGGAAAATGTTTGGCCAAGTCAGACCGCTATCAAAATCAACCCAATTTTGTCCGGCCAGGACTACACCAAGCTCTTTTTATTTTTGAACTCGGACTATACCCCTATGAACCCTGATCTGCGAAGCGTTTCGAGATTCGCCTTCTTTCGTAAGACTTCATTGGCTAATGTAATCAAAAGCCTTGGCCGCCATAGCCACTTCGGACCGTCAAATTGAAGCTCGCTTGTTTGTTCGCTATCGAGCGCTAGCGGTCCGAATGCAGCATAGTAGCAGGATGCAGGGGCAGCCGAGGCAGTGTGGCCGGCTGAGCGCGGGCGTGCGTGAACTGAAGAGGGGCGGGAGCCGACATCACCGTGAATCATCATCTCAAAGAACATCAGAATAAAAAAACAAAGCATTTTTTTAAAAAAATGCATTGAAAAAAATTGCAACATCACTGTAAATAGTATGCATCACTTTTTTTTTCTACCGATGCAACACTTTTTTTTTCTCTATAGATACAATATTTTTTTTTCTCTACGTATGCAATATCTCAAAAAATAGTATGCAACATCATTCTCAACGGGATGCAATATTATTCTCAATGGGCCGCAACATCAATATTAGACAATCAAGATTTCAATTGAGATCCCTTTCAACCCTTTCAACTCGATTCATAACATTCAGATCGAAGTTAGGAACTTTCAAAATCAAACCTTCAAGAAACAAGGTGGCAGAGGAGGCGCCGTGGCCGGAGCTTGGAGCTGCACGACTAGCACGCGACGCCTGAGCGTGGCCTCCACCTGCCGCTAGATCTGGAGTGCAACGCGACGAGGTGCAGTCCCCTCGGCAATGCGGATGTGAGCGAACAAATGGGGCGGAGAAGAGGAGGATGGATGAGTGGATAGAGATGGAGAAGAATGGGTGGTGGAAGCATTGGCTTTAGTGCTCAATAGATAAGGCAGGAGTGGTTGGAAGTAATACAAATATAACTTAGCTGAGATAGGTCGTCCGAACGTGACCGTGACGTCGGCTCAAAGCATTGCCCAAAAGGAATTGAGGTCTCTCAATGTAATAACATTACTAATATCCCTCCTCGACCAAAAGAGCTTGGATTGGGACACATGCATGGTCGTGTCTGTCATTGAAATGGCTTTCAAAATTGCCTGTTGTTTTAATATTTTCTGATGTAGTAACTAATATGCGATCTCTATAGCGAAATCATTGATTTTTGCTAAAATTATCCACATACTTAGAATTAAATGTATTTAGTTGATTCTGTAGCACGGGACCGTTACGCTAGGTTGGCGCAATGCTCGCACCCGCAGCTGTGCAGTGGCAACCTATACGTGTTGGAAGTTGTTAGATTGCAGCCTAATTCCACCATTGTGGTGATATAGATTAGATTTGCAATATGGTGGATTGATCAAACATGACAACAACAACAACAACAACAACAATAATAATAATAATAATAATAACTCGCTCCGAACCAAAGCAGCCTTCCGGTCCTGTAACACAGTAAAAACTGAGCCCGAGCATTCTTCGCTGGGTCAAAAGCCCACACTCCTCTCCCCAACCAAACCAAACCAAACCATACAATATCATACTAGACCTGTCTAAATAGGCAGCATGACACGAGCTTGTTTAGGCATAGCCGCTGGTCCGACTGGTTAAACCGACCGTTAAACGGGTGTGTCGTGGCTGTCCGGACATGATTAGCTCGACGGGTCAGGGTTGGCCCATCTCAGTGCGAAAAATTTGGAAAACTACAAAAAAAATATAGAAAATATATAAAATTTGAAAATACACATTAAAATTTGAAAAAAGGTCCTATACCCATAAAAAGAGACAAATATATTGAAAATATAATGATAAGCTTTATTAATGTTTAGATGACGGCTTCATTAAAAACTTTTTCAAGTAAAAACTCAACATGAGGAAACCTTGACAAAGAAAAAGAGTAAGTCTATAGCTCGCATATATTGATGTTCTAAGTGTCACTATCTAGGTAAACATTTTCTAACACGTCCACCAATTCTCGATTTTCTACTCGAGTGTTCATCTCGTGCATCGACTTATTTCATCTTTCACAGTTCTAAGTATTTTCACCAACTCACTCATGCGACTTGTTCTTCTCTCCTCTAATATTCTTTGGTAAGACCAAAGCGCATCTAAGAAATCGTCGAGACAGGAACAATTAACACATCTCGTGCTAATATAGATAGCACTGGATATGATACTTTATGGTCATACCACCATTGCAAAATATCGAAGTGCTCTTCCTAGCAATCTACGGTATCACCGTTGGATAGATGGATAGTTCCCCATTGCTACGATGGGCGTTGGGTCTTGCTTGAACTTAACGTTGTAGAACTTGATCCCTTGGAGGAGAACTTGCACCTATATTTCGCCCCATGCGCTTGTCTTCTTACCTGTGGTGGGTGGTACTAGAGGTCATTGCAAGAGAACTCTCTAAAACTTTAGTTTGTACTTTTGACAAATATTGGAAAATTAAGTATGAACATCTGAAAAATAGTTAGAATAATATATAACTGTAGCATCACTCAAAAGTTGAAGAACATTAGCGAATCCTCGAAATTTAGCTCTGGAATCTAAAATAAATGCAAATGCATATAGGATTGGGATATCTTTCCAATATTTAAAATATTTAGTTTTCATAGCAGCGATAGCCTCTAGTAATACTATTTTATTTTCATAAGCCTTCAAGTGACTAGCAATGTCAAGAATATTATGCACAATTAAAGGAGATGTTGTAAAATACACTGCGAATAAATTAACACTGGAATCATAAAAAGGTTCTAAAAATGATAGTAACTTCTCAGCAACAAACCAATGCTACTCAGTCAACAGTGTATTACCTTTAAGGCTGTGATAGTGTGTGTGAATAAAAACAAAAAATGTGTTCTTATACGGTAAAATTTTCTTAAGCATCATATATGTAGAGTTCCATATTACTCGTATATCCAAACCAAAAATTCTTAGACGTACATTCATTGCAATGCAAAAGTTCTTATATGCTGATATTCGTTGGTTATAATGATTTAGGAAAGATATTACATCGCAGAAAGCTTTAATATACAGTTCTAACCTCTTTAAACCACATTTAACTATAAGAGTAATAATATGACAGGCGCATCGCTAATGTAGCAAGAAGAATTCAGCGTATGTACTAGATTACGGAGTGAGAATATCCATTGCTTTAGAGTTTGTGACAGCATTGTCTAAAGTTATTGCAAAAATTATTTGTAAGACCAAAATCTTCCACAACTTTGATAATACAATTCGCAATATTTTCACTGTGTGCTACATTAATTAGTTTAAATCATATAATTCTTTTTATTTCCTAGTTGTTATTAACATAATGAGTAACTACACTAAGAAAATCCTTGATACTCTAACCACTCCATATGTACGAGGTCAAAGTCACCAAAAATGTACAAATTTATATAGTCCTTTTAATTTAGCATAACATTCATTATAGTATTTAACTAGATCTCTAGTTGTTGTTTGTCTAGAAATGGTAGAAAATCTTGGATTATGTGCCATCCTAATGTAATTTTCAAATACTTTAGACTCACCAAAGTTTAAAGGTAGATCATGTGAAGCAATTAAACGACAAGGAGCTAGATTGACAAGCTATCTCAGGACTATAATCCCAACTACGTACCATATCGTCGGGGTTATACTGCAAATGCGTCTGCCTCATGATCGATTCTTGTCTTGCTTTACAACTTTCAGCATGCCTAGTCAAGTGCCCAATTCTACCTAAGAACTTTGCAGACAATTCATAATAAGAAATTTTACAACAACATATCTTACATGAACTCCATTTTCATCTAGCCCGGATTTCTTATCGAAATCGCCTAGACTCGATGTCTTGGACTTGTGTATCTTTGCTCGATGCTTGTAGACGTAGAGGTACTCGTAGAGAGCCTATCGATGGTATTACTTGCTCTTCCATTTGAGTTGGAGGCACAACAATATCAAATGATGCAAGATCATCGGGTGAAATTCGAAATCAAGAATAGGAAAATTATCGTAATTTTTCCATCAACAAAGCGCAAATCAAAATTACACTATTATTTATTTCACTTTAGTATAGCAAAAAGAACAATAAAAATATGCAAAAATCAGTATTGTTACTCTTTTTCTCGACTACAGTTGATTTCAATTTTTTTAATATTTAGCCAAAAAAAATCAAATTTTGCCAAATTATCACAAAGGGATCTAAATTTTCACAACAAAATTCAGGGGAGAGAGTGAAGATTGAATGGTGATTAAATGAGGGGTATGCTGCCTATTTATAGAAAACAAATTTGAGATTTTTTTGAACTTTTTCCGTATTTGTTAAGCTCCCCAATGGTTATAAACGGTTAGAAATTTTTTTAAAAAAATCAACATGTGCCTACCATGCCTAAGGAACCATGTCTTGACGTGCCTAATCGTGCCTAACGGGCCGACCATTTCTAAACAGGTCTAACCATGCCTAATGGGCCATGTCTAATCGTGCCTGACGGATCCTGTCATGTCGTGCCTAACGGGTCGACTGGTGCTAAACGGGTCGTGCCTAAATGACATGTGTCGCGTTGTGCCAGGAACGGTACTATGCGTGCTAGGCCGGACCAACCACTACTACAAATAGGCTATACTGAACGCCTCATCACAGACGGTTTTACAAGCGTGATCGTCTATGTTACTAGCGATGGCTAGAACCGTCTGTGATACATCATTGTCACAGACGGTTTTTAATAAGAACCGTTTGTGATACTGCACAAACGGTTCTTAAAAAGAACCGTCTGTGATAATTGCAATTATCACAGACAGTTTTTACTGTGATACTTCACATATGATTTTTGTTAAAAATCGTCTGTGATAAGTATCTCATCACAGACGATTTATATTAAAAACCAGCTATGATTTTACCATGACTTGAAATGCAAGTCATAGTAAAATCAGGGAGTTGTGCATTTCAAGTCATGGTAAAATCAGGGAGTTGGACATTTCAAGTCATGGTAAAATCATATACGATTCTTAATAAGAACCATCTGTGATATTACTAAATATCACAGACGGTTTTTGTTTGAAACCGCTTGTAATTCGCAATACGGAGGGTGAAATTTTTGGACACGTGCGAGGAGGCAAATTATTTTGGCGTTGTCCTTATATATTAATCACCCCGCCTTGTCTTCCATCGCTCTCCCCTCCCTGCCGAGCTCTAGCGACCGCCCTCGATTCCCTAGCGCGTTGGCGAAGAGACACACGGACGATGAGGAGGAGGAAGAGGGACGCGCAGGAGCTCTATATCTGCCACAGGAGGTGGAGACGCGTCCGCAGCCTACTGTTTCACGGCGTCGCCGGTGAGCGGGGCGCTGCGGCTCGACCAGTACCATCAGATCTGCCCGCCCCCATCTTGGCCTCAGGTGAGCACGGAGTTTTGCCCCTAAATCCCCATTCAGGTTTCCTTCTCACTGATTGTCCCTCCATCACCGTCGATTTCATTCTCAGTGAGGTTCCCATCTGTGGTCGACAAGAGAGGCCGATTCGGTTCGAGATGGACGTCTCTACTCGACCTCGTCCTCGTCAGAGAGTAAGCCATTGATTCAGAGAGAGAGAGAGAAGGAAGGAAAGTATCTTTTAGTTACCTTCTTGTAAACTATCGAAAGAGCATATGAAAATCACTGTTCAGCAATTGATTGGTTTGACTCAAAATTTGAATATTTTTTTGCAATAGAAAAAACTATCACATACGATTTTTAATAAAAAAAATCGTCTATGATAGTTTATTTTCACAAACGGTTCTGAACAAGAACCATCTGTGATAATTGATTATTACAGACGATTATTGTTCAGAACCGTCTGGGATAGCTTTTTCACGAGACGGTTCAAAATCGTGCAGTAATGACCTATATTATCACATACCTATAAAGTCGATGGTTGAAAACCGTCGTGATGGCGATTTTGAATCGTCATGATGATATTTTTGTAATAGTGAACCGCTAGGTTAAAATCACGACCCAAGTATGGCACGCCTTGTTAGGCCGTGCCAGTCTAACCTGTTTGGGTATCGTACCGTGCCTTGTCTAGACTGAACCAATAGTGTCGTGGCTGGCCCGACATACACGGACGTGTCTATAGCATACCCTCGATTGATGATGACAAGTCGACAACCACTCCTACAAATGAACCCACCCCACACAACATACCCGAACAACGTACTCCTCCGACGCTATAAACTCCGCGCTTTGCAGAAGCAGTTGGCCACGCACACGCGCGCACGCATGGGGAAGACGTCGTGGAGCGCGCTGTTCGGCCTCGGCTGCTTCAGCTCCCACCGCGACCACTCCAACGACGACCCCAAGAACGCCACCAAGGCCGCCTCCCGCCCGCCGGCGCCGGCGCAGCTGCCGAGCCGCCTCTCGTGCAAGGACGGCCCAAAGAGCGGCAGCAGCAACGGCGGGATGCCGTCGCCGGAGGACCTGTCGCTGTCGCTGGCGGGGTCCGGCGTGCAGGCGTTCACGGTGGAGGAGCTCCGGACAGCGACGCGGGACTTCTCGATGAGCAACTTCGTCGGCGAGGGCGGGTTCGGGCCGGTGTACAAGGGCTACGTCGACGAGCGGCTCAAGCCCGGCGTGCGCGCGCAGGCCGTCGCCGTCAAGCTGCTCGACCTCGAGGGCTCCCAGGGCCACAAGGAGTGGCTGGTAAGTCCGTAATTAATTATTATCAACTAAGACTCACTTGTCCCTAAAAATTAAGATGAATTACCGTTTTCAGATGGACATATATAATTACTTTGCTAGTGTAATTTATTTGGACCTACAATTTTACATAGATAGTGTTGCTATACGGATGAACAAAGTGTTATGATAATCGAGATGGAGATGATAGAAGTGACAATAGGTTGATGGGCATTGGACACCCCAGTCCAGTGCTCTCCTTATGCATATGCCTTTTCACTTTCCCAACCACGCCAGCTCCTAGCTCTCTCTCTCTCTCTCTTATATATATATATATATATATATATATATATATATATATATATATATATATATATATATATATATATATATATAGCATTTTTCCTACTTCTGGGAGTAGTTACTCCCTATTTTGTATCTTACATGTCTCACAACGTAGGGAGTATCATGCGCAACCGATAGTATGTATGTGTATTATACGAGTATATAAGACCACATAGGTGGTATTTACATATTTTTAGGGGTGGTATGTATAAGTTTTTAGACATACTCATTTTTATATGCGAATATGAAGGTATTTATAAAATATGCTAAAAACTATGAACTCTCTTGCAAATTTTTCGTGTGATTCACATTGGAGTATCTTGTAATTAGTATATGAGTATACCCAAAGTGATAATAGAGTATGTCAAGTTCTTTTAGGTGGTATATCAGAGGTGGGAGTAACTACTCCTGGGAGTAGAAAGTATTTTTCCTATATATATATAGACACACACACGAGTCCTATTCCATGTGAGACCACGGCCCTTCCCAAATTCCATTGGTGGTCCATCTCCTCTTTGCTTGCTCTTTCCTTTGGTGGCTCGCCGGCGGCCGGAGCTCGCAACCGGAGTTTCGCTCCTCTCTACCTCCCTTCCCTCTATTTCTTCCTCAAACACCCATCCCTCACCTCACATCCCATACCACTCTGGCCATGCTTGCTCGCATCTGTCAGCATCCTGTGCTTTGCTGTCGGCCGCTAGTCGCCACTACAAGTGCTTGTGGGAGACCATCCACCATGGCGGGAGCTTGTCGGATTTGGTCCTGTTGCGCGGCCAAAGCTCACCGGATTGAGCGAGATCGATGCAGGAGGAGGGTGGGTGTGGATGGCGAGCAGAGGGCGACACGGTCGAGGGGACGAGGCGTTTGTGCCAGGATGGCCACGCTTCACCGGATTTGGGCCTTCCGGCGATGAGATGGTGGTGTGGGTTGGCTCGCTGTAAAATTGTTGCAGTCCGTAAGTCGGGTTGTTGCGCCTGCTATTTTCGAATGTTGCAGTACCACATACTCATGTTGCGGTTATAGGGTTTTCTTGTTGCAATAGGTGATTTGAGATGTTGGGACTGTATTTTTTAGTGTTGCAGTAACAAATTATTGAAATTAGTTTTTCAGAAATTTTTTGAATGCTGCAATTGTCTACTGGTTGTTGCACAAATAAAATCAAAATGTTTCATAAGTTAGCCTCAAATGTTGGGCCTCTTGAGACGTCTGATACCTGAAATTTGTTGCAGCGGTTCTAATAATTTGCTGCAAGTGTGCCCCCAAAATGTTGCATATGTGTTTTCAAAATATTGCAGAGGTTATAGTATCATCGATTAATGTTTTTTCAAACTTATGTGTTAATTTTTCATGTATGTCTATGTATGCTAACGAGATCTTTAATTCTTTTAAGTGAATTTGTTTTGTTAAGAATATGGATCCCCCTCTCTATTTTCGAGATCCAAGTACTTTTATTGTATATGTTGATTTTTTTGTTTGTTGAATATGTGTATCGGACATGTTGCGCGAGAGGAGTCGGGGGCGTACGATAAAAACCTTCCCATCGTACATCCGAGCGTTAGTTGCGTCCTAGATAATATTAAAAAAATAGCTAGCATTTTTAGGGATTATAATTGTGTTATATATTTTTATCATAACAGAGCTCTTCATTTTACAAATTATACGAAAGTTTGCACCCTTTTTAAAGAATCTTTGCACCTTTTTAAAATTTTATTAATGATTTCAGTTCAAATAAATTAATCGCACATAAACAATAGCTGCAGTGTCCATTTGAGTACTGTATTTGACAAACAAGAACTAGCTAGGATTATCCATTTTGTGGTAAACCCTACTCCAAAGCAAATAGTAATGCCAGCTAGCTTATTAGCTGTGATCCCTTTGGAAAGTCGCCAAGTCTTCTCCTGTTCAGACTTAATTTCGTTTCAGAAACCTTTTAGTACCCGGAGGCATGGATTATGTCAACCACCTAATTAATATACTTCATTGCTTTGGTCAAATAATTATTTTTTTATGAGTGTTTAGGGCCAAATTCTACCTTAATATATAGAAGAAATGCTGCATGTTTTGACCTATATGTTTGGATGCATAATTTTGGCTGCAGGCTGAAGTCATTTTCTTGGGCAATTGAGGCATCCTCACCTCGTCAAACTGATCGGCTATTGCTACGAGGATGAACACAGGCTTCTCGTCTACGAGTTCATGGCGAGGGCAGCTTGGAGAAGCATCTCTTCAAAAGTATAGTAAATTCTATAAGGCTATATCATCCTAGTTTTTGTTTGTAACAATCCCTGAAATAATGCACTTTTTCATTTGAACAAAAAAAATGATAATCGATATTAACCTGGAATTAACCTGGTGCGCTCGTGCTGCAAGATTTAAATCCACATGGTTAATTTCAGCATCATCAGTTAGGCCTTAATTAATAGTCACAATTACAATCCCTCTCTATTAACTATCCAACAACATGTCTAAATGAAATGAATATTTTTCTTTTTGAGAAAGAGGTATTTGGTTAACAGAGTTAACATTAATTAAGAGGACATGCATCAAATCCCAAAAATCCATAAAAATACTAGCTTCAATTCTTTTTTACTTGTCATTTTGGACATCGCCGATGTCTGAAATACACCACTTTGACAATTACTTTCTAATTATATGTTAGGAAAAATAATTAAATTAGAATGATATAGAAGTTCATTCGGTGATAAACCTAGTAGTATAATTTTCATGGACAAATCTAAACACTTTTATGTATAATTTGTGATCAAAGTTGTAAAACATTGATTGCACGTATTCTAAAACGACGAGTAAAAAAGAACCCAGGGAGTAACCCTATTCATGCATGCAATTGATGGGAATTAATCAAACTTTACCCTTTTAGCTAGAAAACCGGGTGCTACACTGGTTGGATTAACCAACATCTTTTGACCAGCCCTGTTTAATCGTGTTTAATCCGAACCTATCTAGCTTCTTGTATGATTAAAAATCAAAGGACTCCAGTGGTGCAACTAGGGAGAAGTCACCGCTTGCTCTACACCCATTGGCTCCCATTTTTTTCCTGATGGAGTTCATAGTTCATACTTCTTTTTAGGTTTTACACTTGTTGGTGTGATGTCCGTTTCATGTTCACATCAACAATATTCCTTCAAGCACGTACATATCATGGCCTGATCATTTTCCATTAACAACTTCGATGTGAAGCTTGCACAACAATTTTTTTTCTCTTTGCTATCTTTGTGTTCTGCCTGTAATGACTCCATTTTGGTCATCAGTAAGAAGGACATTACACATGTTCATGGTTGGTTAGGGATGGAATTGAAGTATGATACAATAAGCACAACTGAGCTCTCCAATTGCCTCACCCAAAACTAGAGAATCCAGCCAGCTAGGCCATAATAATGACCAAGCATGGAGCAATTTGGTAAGGCAATAGCTAGCTCCTAAGTCAAAAGTTGTCAATCATGTATCTTACACTGAATGCACAACTGGATAGTTGCTACAGGAAATTAAAGTAATTAAAATGCGATGATTAACACTTTAGTGCTGGTTAAGTGGCCTAAAGCTCAACAAGATTAGATATGAAGGGATGTGTATCAGGTGCAAACCATTTTATCAGTGCTAACATACGTAAACTCGTCGTCAGCAGTCTGATCAACACGAGGAGGAACCGTGTTTGTTTAATCGTATCATGTAATGCTAAATATAGCTGTAAGCTTCCATTGAAACCGGCCCGTAGCCGGTTCTTAAAGAGGTGACGTTGTTCCTCGCCCACCCGAATTCGAATCCTTGGATTTGTCCATATGCTTACCTCCTTTAGAATGCTCTTGGCCAACTTTCCACATCGTACCTAGATGCTAGCATTGTCAACATCACAAGACTGAACAGATGACAATTTATCCTCGCAAAGTAGTACTAGTAGCAGTATTCCCTAAGGCACCTGCCTATGCGCTAGGTCTCCCGCCTAACCGATTTACCCTACCTAGACGGCCGCTTAACCCCGCCTAAGCGGCGATTAGACGCTGGTCTGCCGTCCGACTAGCGCCTAGCGTCTAAGCGAACACTGACTAGTAGCAATTGATTGAAACCACAAATATTGAAACCTTGCATAAAAGTTTAATTCAAAGCTGGTGCATTTAATTTGTTGTTTCCATCCATTGGCATTGCTTAGCTCATCTGATTAACGAGTTGTCGATGCATGCATGCATGGGAAATTGGAAATTGCAGAGTACTCTACGTCGCTGCCGTGGTCAACACGCTTGAAGATCGCCATTGGAGCCGCCAAAGGTTTGGCCTTTCTCCATGACGCTGCGAAACCCGTCATCTACCGCGACTTCAAGACCTCCAACATCCTACTAGACTCGGTATGTACATATCATGTAGCCAGCTAACTACCTTAACCCAGTGACTAACTAGAAATCACCGAGATGATCATCACAACATTTCTAAAAATCTTATGTCGCACAGTCGTCATCTGACATTTCATGGTTTCTTTTTGGTAGGATTACAAAGCAAAGCTATCGGATTTTGGACTAGCCAAGGATGGGCCCGAAGAAGACGAGACGCATGTCTCCACACGAGTCATGGGCACACAGGGCTACGCAGCACCTGAGTACATCATGACCGGTAGATATACATATGCCAATTTTTTGTTGGCTCCATCCTTATCATAAGCAATAACAAGTCTAAAATTGCATGGATTTTCACTAATTTACTCACCTTCTCTGCTCTTTGCTAGGTCATCTAACGACAAAGAGCGACGTGTACAGCTTCGGCGTGGTATTGCTGGAGCTGCTGACGGGGCGGAAGGCGGTGGACAAGAACAGGCCGCCCCGAGAGCAAAACCTAGTCGAGTGGGCGCGGCGGTGCCTGCAGGATTCTCGGCGACTCGACCGTGTCATCGACCGGAGCCTCCAGTACTCAACCCAAGCTGCCCAGAAGACTGCAATCATAGCTTACCAGTGCCTGAGCGTTGGTCCTAAATCCCGGCCCCAGATGTCGGCCGTTGTGGAGGCCCTGGAGCTGTTGCTCGCCATGGATGATGGCATTGTAGAGCCATTTGTGTATACTGCACCGCCGGAGAACAAATGATGTAAGAGCAGAGAACGCTCTGCAAAATGGGCACATATCTTACTGCTGCAAGTGCTTCAATTGTGTTGAGTTTCAGTAATTCGAAACGATTTCATTAAAGAACTCACACAGCAATATCCTGAAAATACTCACACAGAAAGTCAAGTTGTTAGAAGGATGGGCAAAATAAATGTTGTTTCTTGTAGGAAAAATTCTAAGTGGCTTTTGATTTAGAAATTGGTCATAAATGAGGCAGTAGCTAAGTTCTGGATTTGTAACAAAAAAACATGCGGTGTTGAATACTATTTGTGCTGCTACCCTGTTGGGGACCTCAAAATCCCGTAATGATTTGATCTTTGAACAGCATGTGTGCGCATCAATACAAAGCAAATTTGGAGGAAAATGTGGTGTATGCTCACTTGCTCAGGAGGTGGCGGCCAATCTACAAGGCCATTGTGCCATTGTTTTCTTGGAGAAGTTAATCCAAGAAACAATGAGACTGATGTTCGAATGAAAACGTTGAGCATGGAAGGTAAAGTTGATGGTCTGTTGCGATGTGCTTCGATGGATGCCTGTGGTGATAAGACAATGGCTGAAGAAACTGAAGAACAATGCACCTGAACACACTCCCCTGATCTTTTGTGACCTGATGAAGTATTGTTATATGTGAAAGTTGTCGTAGTATGCTAGGTTCTTGTTATAAGAGGAGGATGTTTAGCCACTGTTGTCTGGCGTTTCAGTAGTATTTGTTCCTGCAGCTTGTTTGTTGTCGGAATTTGGTGGCCTTGCAGCTGTTTCAACTGTTTGTTTTTGTACTGAACCTGCTACTGTTAGATGTCCTGTTCATCTTAAAAACATCTCGAATATACATTGGGAGCTGTTTGTTAGATCTTCAAAGTTTCTTGTGACATATCTCAATGTCGTGGTTGTGACATCTACATATTTCTCAACTCTGAATATAAGTGATTTTCAGAACTCTGAAGAATAAGTAAATACACATGCAGCATGGTGTAATACATCACTGATTTCATTATATTCATTACTCATTGGGTATTTACCACTACATTTATAATTTCTGAAAATCCAGTCCAACTTTTCCAAATATGGGCTACCTGTCATCTTTAACCTCTGCTCAAATAAGGCTTAAATACCCAATTTGTTGGACCGAATTAGCAACTAGAGGAGTGAATAGGAGCCGCCTATTTTCCACCTCCTCGTATTCAACTTTCTTTCCACTCCAATAGTTATGAAAACTATAAAGATCAAAACGACAAGATCACAGCAAAGTCCCGCATTGGAACCGAAAACCGCGAGCTCAACCTTTCTCAGCGGTCGACGCCGAGCTCACGGTCTGGCTTGCTGGTCCGGCGATGGCGGTCGACCACCGATCGCAAGTTAGCAACTCGAAAGATCCACAAAATGATCTAACTTTTGATTCCGTGATCCAAATCCTCTGAGATTTCATGCATAACTCATCAAGAAGGCCAGGAACCTATTCCAATCGACGATCGAAGCGAAGGGTACACACATTTCTTTATTGAGCTCAAGAAAGCTCAAAAACCAGGGAAGACCAAAACTCGAGCCAAGAGCTTTCTCATGGGTGGAAGATGATCATGATGACCTTAGATCATATCTCACAAGTCCTAGCAACTTAAATCACAGTAAAAGACCTAATGAAAACCTTTGGAACACAAAAAGCTCATACTTGAGCACGTAATTTCTTAATCCATCTCTCTCAAATCCTAGCCTCCTCGATTTCCTCCACTTTCTTCAAATCTCAAATTATGGTTTCCAAGGCTTGGTTGTGCAAATCCTGCACCAACCATTATATAGTGAAGGCTAGGTCTAGAGAGAAAACCTTATCGAGCACAATGTCTATTGATGATACTTATTTGTAAGAGATTTTGATATTTTGGCTATAGGACAAATTCGTCTCAAGGTAGAGATTGTTAAAGTACGACACAAATTCGTCATCATGTCTATGCCGGACGCGGCACATGCGTCGACCGCGCCACACGTGGCGTCAAGTGGCGCAACAACCTTTACTCGATTTTCTTCTCTATTAGGTACTCTTATTTCCTAGCCTATATGTGTACCCTTGTAGTCGCATCTGTTAGATACATTTGTTAGATATGTAGATAGTGTATGGTGTTCTTTGCATAATTGTAAACCTTGTACATGTTATATATTGGCCTCTTGGACCATTGGAATGAACACAATGCCTCATTCTAACATGGTATCGAGCAAGGCTAGGTTTAGGTTAGCTTGCCACCACGCCTCCTCCCGTCTTCTTCCCCTGTCCCTGCTGCTCCCATCGCAGCTCCCCTATTCCTTCGCTCCCACCGCTAGCTTCCCGCACCGACTCCCGGGACGTCGCCGCCGGATCTCACCGCCACTCTTCCTATCACCGGATCCGGCTCCCCACCGGATTTGGGCCATCTGCCGCCGCCGCGCCTCTTCTTCTTCAGACGGTGCTTCTTCTTCACAGAGCTTTGCTCCTCTTCGACCGACATCGCCGTGAATCCACCGAGCGCAGCGAGTCCCATGCTATGTTTCTTTTCTTGGTGGAGCCGCGGCTCCACCCACACCGCTCCTCCGATCTACTTGGAGCGGCGGGCTTATGTTCGACTTCACGAGCCAACGGTCGAGCTCCGCTTCCATCCGCTCCTTCTCTTGTATTAAAAATAGGGGCTCCACTGTATCTCCCGAGCACATCGACCTCACTCATCGACTTACGACTCAATCCACCAAATCGGTACCTATCAAGCCATCGCCATCCCGCTCCCCAATTCGATTCGATAGGATGAACTTCTCGGGAGTGGACCGTTCACCGAGGATCCACCTCAATAGCCAATGTCTCTGGGTCATCTCACCGCGAGCACCCTGTCCCGCCTAGCCCTACACCGCCCATTCGCCGCTCCTCCTGGCTGGTGCGGATCCAGCTTCAGAGGTCACAATGCCGCACCGAGGAGGCCCTAGAGATCTACCAGTCTGAGATGCACGCCTACGAGTGGTGGCTGGATGCCGAGGCTCGTGCTACCACCATCCTGGTGGGTAGCATGCCTATGGCCATCTCCATGGATGTGATGGAGCTGCTGACGACACAGCTTATGTGGGAGCACCTCCGAGCTCATTACCACCCAATGAGTGATGCTCTATACCTTTCAATCGTGCACCAGGTTCATTCTCTTCAGCAGCTTGATGTCACCGTAGATGACTTCTACCAGCAGCTAT
This sequence comes from Ampelocalamus luodianensis, assembly GCA_036346255.1. Lineage (NCBI taxonomy): Eukaryota > Viridiplantae > Streptophyta > Magnoliopsida > Poales > Poaceae > Ampelocalamus > Ampelocalamus luodianensis. The sequence continues at coordinate 85,270 of JAYEVH010000448.1, read as the reverse complement.
CTAAGGTGTGGCATCAATCGACTCTGGGCCGGATGTCCGCACCCTATCCCTCATCCGTGCGGCTCCACGCACACCGAGACTCACCGCTCTCTATGACTTTCGACGCATCTCGCCTAAGTTCGAGATCTGCGTGCTCGCCTCTGACTCGCCACCGCGCTCGAGCTTGGTGGAGGCTCTCATGGGTGTGTGTGCCGAGGAGGCTCATCACCGTGGTGTGGCTCAAATGCAAAGCTATCTTTTCTCGCTTCAAAGACTGCTCCTCACCTATTTATTCAAAGACCGACCGTGATGCCTCCTCCAGCTCTCGCGCACTGGAGGTTGCCGCCTCTCCGCGGTCTCCATCGCACTCACCGCCGCGTGGCGGCCACAGTATCGGGGCTCGCACAAGCGGAGGAGGGACCGTGGTCGTCGGGTGGACGCCCCTAAAGGGCTCCGAGGTTCCTCCCACTCAGAGCTAGCGCTCGCTAGGGCTCCTCCGTGACGCCACTCGCAGCTCCTCACACCGCTCTAGCGCTCGGTGTTGGCTCATTGTGGGGACCCTGAGTTATCTCCATAAGACCGAGACTAATCAAAGCCTTAGGGACATAACTCTAGGTCTCCGTGAATAGATTCCAACTTAACTCCATCTAAATGAGAGGCTTAACTCAAACTAGAGCCCAAGATCATGCGCGCGCCTCCTCTGAAAGCACTACATGATTGTCGGTTCTCCAACAAGTCAAACGCTACACTTAGTGAGTTAAATAGGAAGCCATGAACAGCGAGTACAACTTATATTGGCTCCCAAGATCAGCGACCAATATAGTCATACTCTCATACAACGTTGCTCACATCCATACAACATTCATACATAAATAGTTCAAAAGACATACAACATAGTTCCAAGTTTACAACTAATACTAGTGGCCAATCGCCAAATTTAATAGAGAGTATTAAGTAGCAGCGAAACACATAAATAGACCAAAAGACCAGCAATGGTATGCCCCATAACCCATCGGCAACCAACCGGGAGTTAGATGATAGCAAACTACTCATCGGTGTCGCCTAAATCGACACCGACAAGCTCGTCGGTTTCAATATTCTCTCACTGTAAAGCCAAGAACACCGGGCTGAGTACAAAGAGTACTGCAAGTCTTACACAAATAAAAATAGTTATGCATAAGGTCATTCAAAGGAAGGGCTCATATTGGCTTAATTTTTATAAAAGACGCACATCGAACAACCTACACATACTAATTTTTCAAGTGTCATTTAAAAATCAAATTCAAGTAGAAGTAAAGCATGTGAATAAGTGATGAATTTAATAACGAATGAATCATACCAACAATCAAAGTGGCGGTCCACTTTGATACAACAACAAATATGAACATCCCATTCATGTCGATACCAAGTTATAACCACAATTTTAATTCCAAGTCTAACAATAGTAACTCCCGAACTCAAGCGTTGTCCATAACCGTGGACACAAGCTATTCGAATAGATTTATACCGCAGGGTGTACTACTTTACCCACACGACTTGATTAGCCCGTAAGCCTCCGGATGCCTCCGAATATAGCATACTTCCTATGGTATGCCGGCTGTAAATCAAGATACGATCGCTTTTAGCAAGAGGATCCCATTGAGCCAAGTCCTCAACCCATGGCTCCTAGGAAACACAAGACGTTAACGCCCATCCTATATATCCTAGGAAACACAAGACGTTAACGCCCCATCCTATCGCCCAAAGGAACACGGGATTTCACGGTCCCATGCCCTTACAATTTCGCCACCGTGGGACTCAACACAATAAAACCTCCCCTACTTAACCATACGGCTCCCAACCCGCTGTGATAGCACGAATGTACTTGAATCAACGACGTTACCAAAGTTCGGTCCTTAATTGTCCGCATGTCCAACCACATACCCAATTCTCGTGCACGAAGGCACCATCACTAGCCATCACTTGTCCGACTAAAAGCTCATTTAAAATGACAAAATTTAACTTAGAAAACAGATACGAAGATCTGAAACAAAAGTATATAAAGAGAGTGGGTTTATCCCATAATTGTCAAGTTATTCCGACAATCAAACTACCGGTTCTAGACTTGCATGGCTAAGCTTAAACTCGAATAATATAATTTCACACATCCTAACATAAATATTTCAGCATTGGAGTAATTCATGGATAGCCACAATGACAAGATAATAGGATGTGTCTAACTACTCATCACAAAAATAGCGACATTATAAAACTATATGCAAGCAATTATCATTGCATCTACCCTAACAAAATTGGGATCAAATATGATGCAAAAGAAAGTTCAAAGGATGCTTGCCTTGCTGGTAGCTTAGTTGCTCACTCAATGCAGAGGAATCGATATCAATAGGCTCGAATCTATATAATTGCAATACCGAATAAACATCGAAATACCTCAAAATTCAAAATGCTCAAAAATGCATGATTTTTCTACAGTAGCTAAGTTATTATTTAAGGTGATTTTTGGTGAAATAATTATTTCATTCTGATTTAGTATGTGAAAGTTATGGTGATTCGATTTTTCATATTTCAATACACCCTTATTCTGTAATTTAATTATGAGGCGAAAATTTGTAGAACAGTAGTGAGTAAATGGATTACATGGATAAATAGGCAATATTATTACAAGTTCAAAACAGTTGAGTTTGCCTCAATTGGAGTTTTCATGACTTAGTTATGAATTTTCAAAGTTATCGTTGTTTTCTTTGTAACAATAATAGTGTTAATAGCTCATTTTCCAAAATAATGCTCTCTACAGAGAAAAGTTTGAAACCAATTTTAACATAAATTTCATTAAAAATAAAAATTACTGTATGGTTTGATTGCTTTTGGAGTAAAATGAATTAGTTGGGCCTTTTTCAAAGTTATACATATTTTTCAGCTTACAATTAAATGGATTTCGAATTTCTTAAAGCATTTATCACTTTTTCTACCGAGCGCTTCCTAGCCGCGGTCACTGACCAGTGGGCCCAGTGAATAGTGCATTTTTCCATTTCACTTAGATTTTAAAATCCATTCCGACACGTGGGGCCCGTCGTCAGTGGCACGGTCCAATGGACTCGGCCCACTGGTGCGCTCGCATGGTGCACGGTGCTTACGCGGCTGGTCCCACTGCGGCGACCGTCGCTATTCATTTAAACCTCGGATTGCATGCAAGGCCCACGTAAGTGAGTAACGCCGCCATTTCCGACGAACATTAAATGTTAATGACGATGATTTAACTCTAATCGCTTGCGGTGGTTGTCCGAGTACGACAACGGGCTTTTGCCCGCGCTTCACCGGCTTGGCGCGCGCCAGGCACCACAAAGAATGCGAACTAAAAGCACCGTTAGCGCAATAACATTGCGCACCCGCTGAGGGCACTCACGCACCGAGCCAACCCGCAACGGCTAGCCGCGCTGAGCGGCGTGCTCCAACGGCAAAAATGAAAACAGCAAAATGTCGCCCGCAGGCGCAAACAAGCGGTGCCTCGAGGTCCCACGGGCTACGAAGAGGTCACCGAGCTAAGGAGGGTGCTCGGGAAGCTTGAGATGCTGAGTCGCTGCGTCGAGAAGAAAGGTGGCGGCAAAACGGATTCACGAGGAGAGGATACTGGAAGCAAAACGAAAATAAAAGAATGCTCTAAAAGCTCAAGGATCCCATGAGGATGCTGTAAGAGCAAGGAATCGACAAAAGGCTTACCAAACCTAAGCTGGAGGTGAAAGGTTGGTTCCTCGTACAAAATCCAATCTCTTCAAATCCACGGCCCGCGTGCATTACCCAAATAGAGTTAGGGTTTTCCATCTTATGCCTAAAGGCACAAGTGACACGCTAAGCTTTAGACAAAACTCACCGAGACGAAGATCACAAAGTGATGTCCACGGAGTGTGCTCGAGCTTGCAATGGCACCACGATGGTCCAAAGCAAGCAATGAGAGAAACCGAGATTAGTAAAAATGGAAACGGGATGGATCACAGAGCAGGAGGAATCACGCGAGGAAGCTCACCCGTGAAGAGAGCAAGAACAAGCTCCCCTCTCTCGGTCAACAGAGGAGAAGTGAGGAAGAATGGAGGGCTGCGAGAGGTAAAATGGTCGGGTGATGACGGAAATGGAGGCGCGTGAAGTGAAGAAGCTCGAGAGTGGTTGCATGCGGCGGTGGATTGACGGCGCCCACCGGCGCCGCTCGAGCACGCCGAGAAGCTCGCACATGGCGAGGAGCTCCGCGCAAGGTCGAGACGGACGACAATGCGGGCCCACGCGACGGTGACTTAGTCATGCGCGCGTGAGTCGAGGAGAAGGTGTGGTCGTGGGCCGTTGGATGTAAATCACATGGCTCACGATCACCAGGCGGATTGAGTGTTATAAGGAAGGGAGGTCGGGGCCGTTGGATTCGCATCAAATGGCTCACGACCTCAGGCGATGAGCACCGAAAGGCAGGGAGGTCGTGGTCGTTGGATGTCCATCGGATGACTCACGACCTCCTAAGTGGGAATGAGGTTATAAGGCAAAGGAGGTCGTGGGCGTCGGATCACGATCGCAAGGCTCACGACCACCCAGCGGTCCCGACCGCCGTTGAGACATAAGAGGTCGGGACCGTAGGATTTAGATCCGGGCCTACATGCGTTGGTGCATTTAGGCGTTGAGCCGAGTCGCCGCTGGTCTGACTCGAGTCCAAGGAATAGTGTCGATCGGTTTAGGTTAGGTTTGACCGAGAATTAAAATAGTTTCCTCCACTTTGACCGAAGCTAAAGATAGAAATAAAATTTCCAAAATCATGAAATAATTATCGGGGTTCTGGATAGCCTAGTGTCCATAAAAATTATTGAACCCTACTGTATGCGTGATATAAAATGTATAATTTAATTTCAATCTTATTGTTGATCTTTAAATCATGTTTGGATTTTAGTAGGGTAAAGACCAGTCCTAAAATTTGGGAAAATTATATTAATTCATGATAATTAATATAGTATTTGAATAAATTATTTCAGAGATGTTTCAGTAGCATTTATTTCAGTTTTTCGCTTGGAGTTCAATTTAAAGTGTATGTTTCATTTGTTTTGGAGATTTTTCCAAGTACAATATTTAAATAAAAGTTTCAAAACATGATGCATGTTAATGAGATGCATAATAAACCACTTTATTAATTTGGGGATGTGACACTCATCCTCGACTACTTGGTTCCCTCTGTCGACTCTTGCTTCTCGCCAGCCTTCCTCACCGCCGCCTCCTCCTTCGTTAGGTATCTTGTCTCCGTGGATCTTGGACTCGTGCTTCCTTTCACATGACACCAAATTCTACCCACCTCACTTTCGCTCGCTCCACTATTTTTCTTCCACCGTTAAGACTACAGATGGTACCTCTCTTCTCATATAGGTAGTGGCACCCTTTCCACTTCTTATTTTCATGTTCCTATTGTCTCTCATGTTCCTCGCTTTACTATGCACTTATGTCTACGGGTCGACATCGATCATGATTGTCGTGTTGTTCTTGAGTCGACTCTTGTTGTGTTCAGGATCGCGCACGGGACTCGCTGGTGCATCGCTCTCGTGATCGTGATTCGTGATCGCCTTTGGGAGCTTGATCGGCTTTATCTTTCTTCCATCGCTTCCACCAACAATCAATGTAAGATCGAGTAGGCCGACTAGAGGGGGGTGAATAGGTGTTTTAAAACTTTTATACGCTAAAACCGATTTCTAATGCGGAAGTTAATACAAATACGGTTTTGCACAATTAAGACCTAAAACCACTAGTCTCAACTAAGTGCACCAACAATACAAGTCTAATGATAAAAAACAATTGGGCAAGAACTTGTAAGCAATTCAATTTAGGCAATGTAAATAGCACAGAGCTTGGCAATCATTCATACGCAATAAATGAGCAACTTAATTATATGAATGTAAATTGCAATAAGGTAAGGCTCAAGAATGCAAACCACAATATGACACGCCGATGTTTTACCGTGGTGCTCTGAGACTTGCCGTCCCCCTAATCCACGCTGAGGGAAACCCAAACCAACCGGGTCGGCTCCACGATTAAGCCTTCCTCCGAGGTATCAACCACCTCGCCCACTAGGGTTGCTATTACTCCACCCGAGATGGCGAGCACCAAGCCACTCACAAACGCCGGTCTTCTCACAAGCTTCACTTGAGAAGATCACCGACGCACGACGCCCACGCCGCCTAGGTGTCGGCAAACACCAAGAGTAACAAGTCTCCAACTTTCACTTGAACCAATCAAGTGTCAAAGCTCGTGGATACTAAATCCACCACCTAATGCAACACATGCAATAGGATTTGCCTCTCAACCTCAACAAGTGCAACACATGCACAAATAGGAGTAGAGGGCTTGCTCTTAGCTCAAAGGAACTCAATGGGGCACCACTACTCTCCTCACACGCCCAATGTGGGTATTTATAGCCCACACACAAAAACTAGCCGTTGGGAGAAGATTCCAGAATCTGACAAACCGTCCGATCGCCAACTAATGGCCGGCGGATCGCCAAGTGCCAACGGCTATAAACTAGCCGTTGACTCACAATCGGTCCGACCGCCAACCAATGGCGGTCCGATCACCGATCGAAAGCAACAGAGCGCACTGTAAAACATTTCTTCGGAAAACACGCATCGCCATACAAATTTTGGTACTACCGCATCTCGTAGTACCGCTTTCAAACTCTCGCACTACCGCACTCCAAGAGTATCGCTTCTTACGGGCCGGTACACACGAAGATCGGTCGACCGCCCACACCATGTGTGAGACCCCCATTTATTTGGCTTGTAATGCTTAACCAACCACCGGTCCTAGCATCACAAATCAAATAAACTAAGCCTCGAGACATGCATACTTCCCAGAATCGCAGATGCACACCTCATCACAAAATTATGCATCAACTCCATTCTAAACATAGAGTCCAAACATCACAAGACTAAACAAAGAAACAACACAAGAGAGTTATTTCAATAGAGGCCGACCGCCAAATTACAACAGATAACTAAATAAACAATGAAGCAAAAGTGCCATAAGATGGCTATAAACAAAAGCCAATCGCTGTGCCTTAGCCCACAAGGCAACCAACCTGACCGGCAAGCTAGTCGTCCCGTAACCCGCACATCTCACGTATAAGGCCCTTGGGGCTCACCCGCTCCTTTGCAAATGTAAATATTAAGAAGCATATGAGTACAAAAATTATTTTTGTACTCGCAAGACTCGACGTGTGGACTAGCGCACCTATGCATAACTACATGCAAAGCTTATTTGAGAGGAAGTTATATGTCTCATTTGCACAAAGCCAATTTGATTTGCAATAGTGTAATACAATTTCAAGAGCAAGTTTACAATTCATTTTATTGTTAAAATAGCAAATAAGTAAAGATAGGTACAAGTAACCACTGAAGTGACTATCCCAATAGTCACCACAACATAGCACGAATCCCCGATTCGCACTCACCCACAAGTTTTAGTTAAAAGGTTGTAGTCTAGTTTTTGGGGCGATCCGAGCGTGTCCATAACCTAGACGATGCTATTCGAATAGTTTTAATCTGCGCAGGTGTACCAATGTACCCACACTTCAGACCGCCTTTAAGCCAAAGCACACTTCCGAAGTTATGCTGGCACGGCTAAGTCCTACGAGACGCTTTCCAATATTGTGTATTAACTACGAGCAGCTCGTATGGATAGAAATCCATACACGACATGGTAAAGCCGAAAGACAACTACCCACTCGTGATAAAGCTTTTGACAACTACCATACTCCCAACACCATCCCTCCCGCGACCTCCCGCGACCCGAGCCAATACACGCCAAAGTACTAAGTCAAGAGAGGTCCCATACCCTCTAGTGTGGTTAGCACACAAAATGCTCAAGACGTGTGGCGCAAGTAACTCGGTCCTTAAATGACTTGGGCACCTTTCCAATCACACCCAAAAGCACACCATCTTACCATTGTGCCTAAGTCCAAATCATTTTGTTTTTATTTTTAGTTTTACAATTAAGCATAGCAAAAATGCTGAAATATAAAGTTATAATAATTTAGGTGATCAAGGTTACCGACTAAGTCGATAACCGCCATTTCTACCGATACTAAGCATGTCTAAGCAATTGAATTCAGTATCTACTAAGTGACAAGAGATCATCCAACGATCTCTAATCACAAAGAAATAACCTAGGCTCGTAGTAGAGGAATATCATTTGACTACAGATTATGCAACTAAAAGGCCCACTAACCATATTTTAACACAAAATAGCAATGCATACATACAAGTTGCAAACAAAATATTAGTTTAAAAATAAAGGGATTAACATGATCAAACCGCTTGCACGTTGTCGTTGCTCAATATGTTGTCGAGGCTCACTCGATAATACCAGAATCGTCGCAATCTATCGATCAAGCAAAACGAGCAAATAAGAACAAATAACACCGACAATAACCAAACTTCAAATTAATCCAAAGAGCACAAATTTCACACAGCAGCTAGAGCATGATAACAAAATTTTAGAAACAGAGAACATTTTATTTGGAGTTATGAAGAATTTTCTAGGAATTTTCTAAGCTAAATACACATAAAAACACCATTTAATTATTTGTCAAAATTTTATAACAGAGCCGAACCTAAAACCTATTCTGGTAAAAAGTACACTAAAAATGAAAATTTACAAAATTGGTTTCACTTGATTTGGACAAAAATTGAACTAATTATGAATTTTCTAAGTTTAATTGAATTAACAAAGTAAAAGAAAATCAATTCGAAATTCTAAAAGCATTGAAACCTTTTTCTACCGATGCTTAGCGAGCCACTTCACATCGACCGATGGGGCTAAGTGAGGGCGCTGATCGAGTCAACTTTGACTCACTTCGGCCATGAGTGACGCCGTCGGCGGATTTGGAGAATACGCCTTCTCATTCACCAAGCGCATCGAACCTAAACAACATCGGGAAAATACGCCTGCGATCAACAGAAACGTATTTTGCTACTTTACGCAAGACCCTAACCAGCCGAGAGGACCCACATGTCATGGACTCAGAAGATTAAAATGGCTGGATTAACACTTCTAACCATACTTAACCCAGAAGGGTCCACATGATGTTGATACGACTAAGAAAGAAATTAGTGCTAAAGGATGTGCTTAGCGCCAACGATACCGGCGGCTCACCGGCGGTCACGAAGACGGTGGCGCGGCGCACGCTGGATCTAGCGAACCGGAGGGTCTCGGACGAGTGGGTTATACCTTCAGTTCGCTAAGACTCGCGAACTCGATGTCGGCGACACGACTCGAGGATGCCGGCGAGCCAAGCGCGAACGAGGCGGAGAAGAAGACACGGCTCACGCGAGAAGACGCTACGCGCGGCGAGGCTTTCGGAAGGTGCGCCTAGCTCCGCCGCCCAGGAGCAATATGCCCAAGATAACGCCGACGGAGGTCCGAGGCGCCGGAATCCGCGCGGCGAATCGCCGAGCTCGGGAAGAACTGGTCGCACGCCCTCGGTGATGCACCAAAGAACAAAGTAAAGACACCGTTAGATTCAGTGAAGGAATGCGATCCTAAGGGACCAAACGCCGAAGCATGATACTCACTAGAACGCCAGGAAGCTCGCGGGACCGAGATCACCGGAGGCGGAGACGACGACACCACCCCTGGCGATTCACTAGACGCCAAGGACCCGGACTGGGCAAAATGGAGGCGGCGACGAGCGTGGATCACGATGGTGCGATCACGGGCTCAAGGGCGGCACTAACACGGCGGCGCTGCTCTCGGCTTCTTCTCCGGCCGAAACCAAGAAATGGCCGGAGAGAGCGATAGAGTGAAGGAAACGAGGAATGGGTGGGTGCGGTGAGATGATGAAGACCCGGCGACATGCCACGACCGGACACGCGTCCACGAGGTGGCAGCGACGAGCTGCGTGGCACGCATGCGCGATCGCCAGCGAACTCCGGTGAGACGCGGAGAAGACGAGGATGATACTGACAAGGGGGACCCACTCGTCAGCGACGGTGACAAAGCGGCGCGAGTCGGGGTCAGGTGCGGTTCAAAGATTTGGTCTGACTCGATCAAGAAGAGGTCGATCGTTCGATCTAGAATGGACGGTCGAGATCCATGAGTGCATTCGACAGTCGATTAGATGAGCGTGTGTGGACCGTGCGATTCACATCGGACGGCAGACAACGATCGGCTCTGGCGGTGCAGCTAGGCGGTGCGGCCGAGCCAAGCGCGCGATCGGACTCGAGCGAGGTCGTCCGAGCCCGAGGAATGTTGATTTGAGATTTGATTTTCAAAAGGTCGAGAAGGTTTGGGGAATTTTAGAGGTAGCTCCAAAGCTCCAAAATTCCGAAATTTTTATGGTAACTCCTCTGGACAGAGAACAACCTTGCATAATTTTTCCAAGAATGTTTAGGTACTGCAGTATTCCCAAGAAAATTCACAAGCTGCTGTCCCAAAGAGTTGACCAGAGATTCAAACTGGTTTGACTTGCTCATTTGAAATAGCAAACAAAATCTAAAAAATTGTGAGATTTTGCAGAGAGGTGACTAGGAAGGATAGGAAGGTAGGAAAATACTTCCAGAGGATGATCATGAGTTTTTGGCTTCTTTTTCTCTTTGTGGTTATAATTTGGGTTGTATGTTTTCAATTATTTTCAAAATTTCAAAGACAACTTTTCAAACAAAAAATTCAGGAAATTAATACATGCTCAAAAATTTTAAATTATACTCATTTTCACACATTTGAAGTACAGGGTTACATTACAGATGTTACACAATGGCGGTCGATTCTACCACCGGCCGACTCTACGAGTTGGTCGACCGCCAATCACTCATTAAGGTGAGATCAAACTTTGTACATTTGTTTCAACTCAATTTGCAAAACATATTTGCCAATTGATGCAACATGTACACAAGAGATGAAGGCTAGATTCTCAACAAGTCACAAAACACATTTTGCCGACTTTTAGAATTATCGCCACAAGGAATAAGGTACATGGACTTAAACCATTTGCAAAACACATTCGCAAACAAAAGTCACATGCTACAAGGAATAACCATGAGCCTCAACTATTTGCAAAACACATTCGCAAATATAGGCAACATGTTAAGTTGAGCTAGAGCAAACACAATGAGCGATCAACACATGACTAACTCAAGTTACTAATTAAGACCCCTCTTAATAGTACGGCAACCTATTCTAGCAATCCGGTCTCCAACCAACCACCGAGACCGTAAATGACTAGGAACAAATCCTTAGCCCTAGCTAGTCATACCTTTTCTCATAAGAACCACTTGAAGCTTGATGACGCACATCCTCGCTTCAAGTCCGGTTATTGACTTAATGTCCATCAACATATGATGACATCTTTCATCTCAGGTCTTGACATGCATCAACTCATGATGCACTCTTCACTTGACCTCCATCAACGTATGATGGATTCTTCTTGACTTGATGATCAACTCATGATGCATCCTTTACTCCAAGCTCTTCACTTCAATATCATCACCCCATGATGATATTCTTCTTCTTCATGAACTTGACTTGATGACGATCAACTCATGACGTTATCCGAAGTCTTCAATCACACGGAACATAGCCTATTTCACCAACTCATAGAAAAATGTTAGTTCCACAAGGTGATTGTCATTAATTACCACAACATACCATTAACCAATAATGGTGGGACAAGATACCACAATCTTTCCCTCTTAGGTAATTGATGACAACCAACACAATTACAGATAATTGAATGTAATTGGTATGAGTATATATAAACTACAAAGGTTATGTACACTCAAAAGATATATGAGCATATATGAACTACACAAGTCTCATATGCTCATATGAATATATACGAACTACACAAGTTGTATATATTCAAGGATATGAGTATATATAGACTTACACAAGTTACATATACTCATATGAATATATTAACTACACAAGTTAAATATATTTAAGGATATATTTCAAAGTAAAGATCCTAAGTATATGTGGACAAGAATATGGATCAATACTAATGAAACCACAAAATATAGAGTGAACTCCCCCTAAATGTGTGCATACACAAATGTGTAATAAAGACATATGCACGTGTTCAAGTTAACCTTTTTGGTAAAGTTCAACCTATATATTGGATCCGAGGAATGCAACAAGGTATAATAAAATGTTGTCAAATGCATACCTCTTTGATCTTTAAATTCAACTGAGACTAAACAAGAGATATAGCAATATAAAGGAGTTACTAAACAAGAGATATAGCAATATAAAGGAGTTAATCTCTCAAATATATTTATCATTTGGAAAGCATACCTCATTTGAGTTTTACCTCTTTATCCAATTGGGACTGAACAATAGGTATATCAAAAAGAGTGTTAGTCTCATAAAAGCATTTGTCATTAATAACCAAAACTTCATTAACATATAATGGCGGTTCTAGATTCTTCATCAGCCACTACCACTACTTCTGGCCTTGCAGTGTCCTCCACTACCTCCTTCACTCAGTGGCACCATCATCTTGGTCATCTCTATGGCTCGCCTCTCGCCTTTAGTCGGCCATGGTGTTCTTGGGTCTGCTTCTAGGATACATCTTTACATTGTATGGATTGTATGCTTGGCAAGCTGCATGCACTCATCTATCCCTCTAGTGATTCTATTTCTACTCGCCCTTTGATCTTGTTCACTATGATGTTTAGGGTCTAGCTCCTTCGCTTTGAAAGGGGGTAATCGATACTGTAATCTTTATTGATGATTATTCTTGTCATACTTGGATCTAGTTCATGTCCTCTTGCAATGTTCTCTATTTACCGGATGTTCGCCACCATGGTTCACACTTAGTTTGATTTCACCATTCGTGTGTTCGTGTCGACTACCGTGAGTATCTATCCGCTATCTTGTGTCGCTTTCTTCCGAGTAGGGTACTCTTCTCTAGTACTTTGTCCTGGTGCTCACGCTCAGAACGATGTCTCTAAGCGTAAGCATCGTCACCTGCTTGAGACCGCTCGCGCTCTCATGCTTGCCACTTTTGCCCCTCTCCTCATTTCTGGGCTGAGACTGTTTCCACTACTACTTTCTCATCAACCTGCTGTAGTGGCGGCACAAGAGGGGAGAGGTGGGAGGCATGAGGGAGTGGGGGCGGCTAGGGTTTAGGGGAAGTGGCGCCCCCCCTCTCCACTTGGCCGGCCACCCCCACGGGCCAGGGCCCAAGCCCAAGTTGCCAACTAAACGCGGAAAACCCCCTCTCAATTCCTGATTCGCCGATTTTTCTTAAAATAAAACTTCTCCCGATTAATTAATCTCTCCCGATTAAATAATCTCTCCCGATTCTAATGCTTTTCACACTATCGGGGTATTACACTCGCAGCCTTCCATCGCTTCTTCAAGGTTCTACTCGCCGAGCGCCCATGGTCGAGCCCAGTCTACGCTCACCTTTGCGCTTCGCTATGTCTGCTTTCGCTTTTCTTCCACCTCGTGAGTGCACCAAGCCGACTACTCATCCGCTTGAGTATGTTTTCCTTGCTACGCCTTGAGCATAAGGGTTATTGTTGCTACGATCCATGTTGCTCCGATGAGGATCTCTGGATGTCACTTTCGATGAGTCCCGACTTTACTACCCTCGCTCCCATAGTCGCCGATTCTCCTGTTGAGTCGATCTCCTTTCTAACTTTTCCTGACTCTTTGCTTTCCCCTACTGTCTCATTTTCTCCTCCACCTACTTCACCTCCCTCTCCTCCGATTGCTCCTGGTCCACCTCCGTCAGAGTTTCCTTTCCGCTCTTTTTTTTAGGTTCCACCTTTTCCTCTACACTACTCTCGCCGTCCTCAACTTACTCCTTCCCTATTGGTCCTTCGTCTTTGCTTGGTCCTGTTCCCAGTTCTTCATCTTCGTCCTTGCTGGGCCCAGCTCTGCATTCTCCTTCCAGATACGATCTTCGTGATCGTCACACTATTAGGCCGTCGGAGCGCTATGACTTTGCGGTCGCTGCTCCTTCTGAGCCTACGATCTATCGTGACGCTGCTGCTCACCTTGAGTGGCGACCACGATATCCGGGAGATTGCCGCTTGGAGCGATCGACACTTGGGATCTTGTACCCCTACCTGCATGTGCCACTCCCATCATGTGTAAGTGGGTGTACAAGATCAAGACCCGCTCGGATGGTTCCCTTGAGCGCTACAAGGCTCGTCTTATGGTACGTGGTTTTCAGCAGGAGTATGGTTGTGACTACAATGAGACCTTCGCTCCTGTTGCTCAAATGACCACTGTTTGCACTCTCCTTGTTGTGGCCTTTGTTCGATAGTGGCTCATCTCTCAGTTGGACGTTAAAAATGCCTTTCTCAATGGCGAGCCGTGTGAGGAGGTTTACATGCAGCCGCCCCCGGGTATTCTGTCCCTGATGGTATGGTTTGTCGCTTTCGTCACTCTCTTTATGGGCTCAAACAAGCTCCTCGTGCTTGGTTTGACCGCTTCTCTTCGGTTGTCACTATTGCCGGTTTTTCCGCCAGTGATTACGACCCTACCCTCTTTGTACACACCTCTCCTCGGGCCTGACGCTCCTCCTTCTCTATGTGGATGATATAATCATTACTAGAGATGACTATCGACATTAGTTTGTGAAGGAGCGCCTCGGAGCGCTTCTTGATGTCTGATTTGGGTCCTCTTCGTTACTTCCTTGGGATTAAGATCACTTCGATGCCCGAGGGCTACTATCTCTCTCAGGAGAAGTACATTCAGGATATCCTTACCCGCGCTTGTCTCACTAATCAGCGTGGGGTGGATACTCCGATAGAGCTTGGTGTTCACCTTCGGCCGACTAATGGTGAGCCTCTTGAGGATCCCACTCGCTACCGCCATCTTGTCGGGAGTCTTGTCTACCTTAAGATTACTCGTCCCGATATCTCTCACTCGCCACATCCCGAGTCGCCATCTTTGCTCCCACTCACTTCACTACACTCATCTTTTCGTGTTCTCGCGATATCTTCGCAGACTATCACTCGTCGCTCTTATTTTCTCACTTCGCTTCTTTGCGATTCAGCGACTTTATGCGACCTAGGCTAGCGATCATTCTGATCGCTAGTTTCTTTTTGCCTAATGTATTTTTTTTGTTCCTCTTTGATTGCCTGGAAGATCAAGAAGCAGACTGCAGTTTCTCGTTCGAGCGCTGAAGCTAAGCTGAGAGCTATGGCGTCGTTGACAGCTGAGATCACCTAGCTTCAGTGTCTACTTGAGGATTTCGTGTTTATGCTTCTGCACCGACTCATCTCTTATCAGATAGTACTGGTGCGATCCTATGAAGCATGACCTCACCAAGCACATTAGAGTGGATGCCTTATACATGCGATTGCAGGTGCAAGACCAAGTTATTGATTTTCAGTATGTGTCTTCGGAACTTCAGTTCGTATATTTCTTCATCAAGGCGCAGACTAAAGTTCAACGTAGATTCTACCTTTCCAAACTCAGTGTTGTTGATCTACCATAATTTTGAGGGGGTGTTAGATATGTAGATAGTGTAGGGTATTTTTTGCATAATTGTAAACCATGTACATACGGTTTTGCTAGTTTTAAGTTGCCTGAAATTTTCTTAAGTTCAAGTCACTTGTTGTGACCATTAGATTTGTGTAGAGATTGGTGTGTTATATGATTGTCATATAATTGAATATTGATCCAATGGATATCATATGATTGGATATTGATCTAATGGTCACAATAAGTGATTTAAATTTAAGAAAATTTCAAGCAACTTATGAATAGGCAGTCCCATGTACATATTATATATTGATCTCTTGGCCTATTGGAATGAACACAATACCTCATTCTAACAATATCGAATTTCTTCGTACTTGTAGTTCTCCTCGTATAGTGAATTCCGCCTTCATCGATCCATAGTTTTTTCCGTAAGTGTTTTCTATATAGAATATGTGTCTCCCGTTTCTATTATTTGCCGTGTGTTCTATAACACTTTCGTTTCCACCGGCCGGGCCAAAGTCGGCCTCCTTAAATTTGCATACAGTAGACGGAGGATTGAAACGGAGGAGCACGCGTGCTCTACGGATGATGCACACGCATGTCGCTATGTTGGGCGAGTCAAAAAGGCTGCGTGGTGTGAGACAACGCACGCAGCCTTTCTCTTTTTCGTGTCCTGTCCCAAAAGCAAATAATCCATGTATAAAGCTGGAGATTTTAGTACTGTTGGCTGGCAATTACATCGAGTAAGTCAATGCGCTGCGATGTCTGACGATAATGTAGATGCAGTTGGTATCTAATCTGACGGGCCTTTCACGTTGAGTTTATGTCATGCTCCGTGGAAGGCAAATCTCGCCGCCCAGTTCATCTGACCACAATTGCAACCAACAAGTCTGGAAATCAGGCATCTATGTTCTAAGACTAGGATAAATTTCAGGGACCTCAAATTTACCTAAAAGTTTAAGGTGTGCAAGAAAGGCGAGCAATCTACTCATCTTCCAAAAAACCCTTTTCACAAACTCTTCCTAAATACCCCTGTTACAAACATTTCCGGAATACCCTTATCACGAACATTTGACAAGGGGCATAAGGTACAAATAAAGGATATTTTGAGTCAGGATGTGTTTCACAGCTCATGAATGCACCTGCCTGAGTAGTAAAGCTTACATAGGTTAGGGTTCTGTTCAGCCGTGCAATTTGATTCAGATTCTAAAGACCGGCCGAACAGAGCGCAAAGTTCAACATACAGTAAATTACCAGAAGAATCTTTCGAATGCATTTGCTTTTGGCTACCAATTTACCGTTCATCTTTTGGAAGAGACGACATTACCTGATTCCTGACCTTTTTTTTATATAGTAACTGATTTCTGATTCCTGATTATTAGGGGTGAAAACGGATCGGATAGTTTCCGACCGATCCGGACGAAAACGGATTCGGATTGTCTCGATCGGATTTTTCTGATAATTCTCGGATCGAAACGATTGGATTTTTTACCTAAACGAAAACGAATACGGTAGTCATGCTATCCCGGATACGAAACGAATACGGATTATCCGGATAAGACGAAGGCGGATATCCGATTTCAATTTCAAAAGAGGATTTTGTCCCAAAAGAGAAAATGAGATTTTAATTGATTTCTAAATTTCAAAATGCAACAAATCAAATAGCCTTTTAGAAAAATAGCAAATAGAGTTCAAAATTCTAGAAAAATCACAAAATTCCTTGAATGATTTTGAACTTAATAAAATTAATTTCAACTTAAAATTGGTTTTTATTTTTGCACATAAATTATTTTGATTTCTACAAAAATAGTAAAACCTTTTTAAATTCTAGAAAATCAAGAAATTAATTATTTTTCACTTTAAATCAAATAAAATCCTAAAACTCAATAAATTTTATTTTTACATTAAAAACTAGGAAATTAAATAATTAACTTTATTTTATTGTTTTTTCTTTTAACCAAGAAAACTCTTTTAAATATCGAAAATCTAATAAAATAATAACTTTATTAATTTTATTTTGGTAATATACTTTGGGATGTTACAATATTTGTGTATAAACTAACTATCTAGCCCGATCGATGTTAGTGTGAATTAAGTTTTATGGATGTGATGAACTAAGTATGAATACGTGATGATTTGTGACTTTGTGAGTTATGACTTATGACTTTATGAGCTAAATATGGTAAACTAAGTGTTTTATTTGTGATGAACTAGTTAATACAACTTGCTAGTGCCAATGTTCTGTAGTTCTTGAAAATATGAACAATTCATGAATGTTTGCATCAAATAAACTAGTTATATATTTTGTTAATTTCTAGTATACAATTTAAGGGTTTTCATGTTCAAAAATATCCGCGATCGTATTCGTTTCGATTCGTATTCGCTCCGTATTCGTATTCGATATTATTCGTATCCGTATTCGTATCCGAGGTATTTGTATTCGTTTCCGAATCCGAAAAAAATATGAAAACAAATATGGCAGAGCCATTATCCGTCCGTATTCGATCCGTTTTCACCCCTACTGATTATACCCACAAGTAAGATCGATGGATGCTACCCGGCGGTGCTAAGGGTTCAGAATACCGGCCGATAATCGACAATTTCGATTTTACCGATGGAGGCCGGTAAGAATACAAACTGGTTCTCAAAAAATCGATTTGGATGAATTTTGTCAAAAAAATCGAATTTATTTGAATTTTGTTTTTTTAATTTAAAATCTGAATTTTTTTTTTGAAAATTTCGGCCAAAATTGGTCAAAATTTTCTGATTTTCGGCCAAATTGGACTTATCGGCCACCCGCTAAAAAAATATTCTGGTTAAAAAAACCCTGCCAGCTGCCAAGTCCTATGTGATGAACAACTCCAAATAAAAACAAGCTCATACAATACACAACAAGTAACCACATAACGCAAAACGAAAACCAATCGTTTCATTCTGCAGTAATTCAGGAGCACCAGAATCAATATAAAACTACAACAGCCGATCATTGGCATCAAACAACCAATCCATTTCAGGGTTATTTCATGTTTGCAAACATAGCACTAGAAAGAAAGGAAACCTCCCATTTTAATTAAACATAAGCTTCTTGCCGGGCAACTGACAACTAGAAGGGAAAATGAGTTCGGCGAGTGACCGACACTGGGAAGAAAGAACTCCAGGTTTGCAGGTTGAGAGCTTCACGCCGATTCTCTTTGTGAAGCGATCAGCAAATCACATCAAGCTATCTATCTTTCATCTGCTCCGGAACATAATTAAACATCAGGAAGACTTAGCTTACTGTCCTCACATCTTCCATGTATACGCAACTGGACTGCGAACGACATGTTCATTATTCACCCAGGATATCCAACCGAAATCTGGTTTTGCACGGCTTGGTTCAGCCTTCGACGTGAAGGTGACATAGTATCTCTGCTTCAGCCCCACCTTCTTGAACACAAGTTTTGATGGTGTCACTGTAACGCTAACAGATGCAGGGCTACTGACCTTCACATTGTAAACGGACATTGCTGGACCAACATTGGTTAGCTCCCTTCTATACCTCACAACCAGCTTTGATTTCTTTTTGAACACCACTGAAAATGATGGATAGTTGAGATCACCAGGGCGGGATTTTCTTGGACATGAGATGTTGGACATCTTGGTGATCACTTGGATATGTGGGGCATTGTAGTTCAGGGAGCAGAGGAAGACAACATAGTCATTGGTAGAGATGTCGTATACAAGGCCCGGAGAAAGCGCCTTCTGTGGGTCAACATGGCCTGCACCAAAAGCAAATGGGGTGGCAAGCGAGCCTCCTGCAGCGTCCCGGAGAGAGGAGTTTGTGTTGTCGACGGTGTATGCCGTGGTCATCAGTGCCGACTTGATGGCGGCAGGGCTCCAGTCAGGGTGCGCGGCCTTGAGTAGCGCAGCAACTCCGCTGATGTGAGGGCACGACATTGATGTCCCTGCATGAATCATAAAGAGTAATCAATAGATCAAATAGACACCAACACTTCATAAATTAGTAACACCGTTGAGACAAATGTAGGTTTCAGGTTTTCAACTTAGCATGCAAATTCATGGATCCGGATTCTCTGTTGTTACATCAGATAATACTGTGTGAAACAGTGCATGTTTATTGTGACCTTTGGTACTGCAGTGCTTGATCTGGATCGTTCATTTTGGATCGTACGGTGGAGACAATGTCCTAATGCATGTCACTGTGCTCCTCTACATTAACATGTGCCAATACGGAGGATCCGTTTCCGAATTCATATAATCAGCTACATGAATTGTTAGTATGTAACCACTATTTAAGCATTAGCATGCAAGAACAAAATAGTGACAGTACAAGAGATTGAGCCTGGATGGCATATAGCAACTCGAGAATAGATGTGTTTGATTCACAAGGGACTACTTTTTCTGTAGTGTTTTTGCCCTCAAACTACAAGAGCTATTCCTTTCATTTTGTTGTCCTATCAAAGAAATTAAACCTATCTGCTAAAAATTCCACATCAAGAAAAAATCAGGATAATGCAAAACATAACATCGAAATTTAGGATTGGACAACTCAACGTGCATGAGAGAATAAGCCTCCTATATTTTTCAAACTACTACTCAATGAAATCTCAGAAAATCCTTTCGCTGTGTGCCAAAATTTTTAGTATTTATCGACACCATTATTTTAAGCTCATAATGAAAATGCTATCACATTTTTAACAAGATCCAGCATATAAAGTTACAAACCACTCAAGCCAGTTGTGTCTCCTTGCCTCATGCTAGTGTATTACTTTTAGAATGGGATTTCAAAATAAACAAAAGTAAAAAGTAACTTGTCTTAGCTGCTGTTGCCTTTGAGAGATTTCACATCTAGTAGAGCACACATGTGCATCCCTGACAAAAGGCAGTGAAAGCAGGTGCTATTTCTTCCAACAAACAAGAAAGTTAAGAAGAAATGACCTTTTGCAACAGGGTACATGGGTAAATCTAAGAGAAATTTTACGGTGCACTCTACTGGTAGTATATAACGGTAGTATAAATCAAATCTGATCATTGATTTGTTAAAGGTATAATAGACTTTTCTTTGTATTTATAATTTTTTTGTGAGTGTACTATGAATTTTTCCAAATAGGGTTGAAAATATTACTCTTGCGGTATGTAATCCTATGATCTGTACATGAGCGATTACAATTTTACCCCCTCGGGATTCTATTACTCGTGCTAGCAAGTGTAGTCTGAACCATTGGATCAAAGAGAATAGATGGTCAGTATTAAATTGATTGTACCGTAGAAGAGCTCAAATCTAAACGGCCTGTTTGCCAGTAGTATATTTCTTTTTCTTACTGAATTGTCAATATGTGGACGCAGTGAATGAGTAATTCCAAACATGGTAGCAACATGACAAGATGAGCAAAAAAATTGAATCTGAGCAGCGCATGAGCTTGATAGGAAGTTAGAGTATGAAACTCACCAGAGATGATGTTGAAGTGAGTTCGGCGGCCGTCTTTGGCCAGCCCGGTCGGCCCGGCGACGCCGGACCAACCGGCCAGGATGTTCACCCCCGGGCCGATCATGTCCGGCTTAAGGACCTCCGGCACGACGGTGTTCGGCCCGCGGGAGCTGAACGCCGCCACGACGGGCGACGGCCGGACGCCAAGAACCGTGCCGCCGAAGCTCAGCATTGCCATCGGCCTGCCGCCGCGCGCGGCGTAGTCCCGTATCTTGTCACCGGCCAACCGCCCAACTGCCACGGCCGGGAGGAGGTGGCTGTCAGCCACGAGCTCCTCGCCGCTGACTGCGGTGTTCGCCAGCACCATCCCGGCGCCGCCCGCGGCCTTGACGACGGCGCCCTTCTCCACACGCGCGTTGACGCCGCGGTCGCAGAGCACGGTCTTGCCGCGCACGGAGACCGGGTCGAGCGTGCCCGATAGACAGAGCTTGCTCGCGTTGTCGCGACCGCCACCGTACACGAGAGGGAGCATGGCGGGGCGGGGGGAGGGGACGGGACCAGCGTAGAGAGACACGCCGGCGAGGCGCGCGCCTGTAGGCAGCGTGACATAGGCTGGGAAATCGCGGTCGAGCGTGCCTGCGCCAACGGTGGCCACCCACGGCGCGGAGTTCGCGACGGTGGCGCCGGAAGGACCGGAGTTGCCGGCCGAGCATGCAACGAACACGCCGGCCGCCGCGGCTCCGAAAGCGCCCACTGCCACGATATCCCGGAAGTACGGCGCCGAGCCGCCGCCGAGTGACAGGGAAAGCACGCTCACCCCATCAGCCACGGCAGCGTCAATGCCAGCTAGAATGTCAGAGCCGAGGCACCCCTCCGGCCAGCACACTTTGTACGCCGCCACGCGCGCCCCAGGCGCCATTCCGCGTGCTGTGCCTGTGGCGTACCCAAGCAGGCTTGCGTTCGCCACCGACGCGCCGCCCGCCGTCGTCGCCGTATGCGTCCCGTGCCCGTCCCTGTCCCGCGCCGACGCGAACTCCCTCCTCCCCACACCCATTCCCCCGCCGCCGCCGTTTGCGGCGCGTCGGCCCCGCGAGAAGCTCCGCGCGCCCACCAGCTTCCTCCCGCACGCGCTCGGCGGGAAGTCCACGCCAGCCTCGCACACCCCCTTCCACCGCGCGGGCGGCGGCGGCAGGTCGCCGCCCGCGAAGCTCGGCAACTCCGGCCACACGCCGGTATCAAGAACCCCTATGACCACGTCATGCGTGGCCGCCTCCAGGTTGTGGATGGCCGGCTGGTACGCCGGGTCGATCAGCCCCAAGAACTCCGGGGAGCGCGTGGTGTGGAGCTGGAACACGGCGTCCGGCACGACCTGCAGCACGCCGGGGCTGCCGCGGAGGAGCGGCAGGTGGTGCGGGAGCAGCGTCGCCGCGAAGCCATGCGCGGCGGCGAAGTAGGAGTACAGCAGGTGGCGCGCCGGGTCGATGGACAGCGACTGGAGGTGCGCCGCGTGCCAATGCGCCGGGGACGGGTGCGCCGCCGGCATGCGCGCCGGGTCCATGAACACGATGTAGGTCGTAGTGCTGCCGCCGCCGCTGCTCGAGACGTCGGCGTCGCCATTTGCATTGGCTAGCGAGTGGCTTGCAAGGAGGAGGAGGAAGACATGGAGGAGGAGGTGGGTGTGCTCCATTGGAGAGTGGGGAGTGGGAGTGCGAGAGTGAGGTGGTGGTGATAATGGTGAGCGTGTGGGAAGGCACTTGTGCCTTGTGGGGAGGTAGGGCGGGCCCTTGTGCAGGGCTTTAGAGAGGGTTTTGGGGCTTTTGGTGGATGACATGAGTGATGTGGGAGGATGAAGACGAAGAATGCTTCTGACTTTCTTTTTAAAATGGAGATTATGATTAGTCAGTAATGCATCATCTTTTGCAGGATTAGTGGACTTAAGCAATTATTTGGTTGAAGTGTTTATTTTCTGCAAGTAATAATTTGTTGATCAGGTGTATCGTTAATTATTCCCTATTTTTACATGCTCCTAAGAAACATGAACATAAATTCTTGTAGTCATCATCAGTTCATCACTTCCATTTTTTTATCGTTGTATCCTAAGAAAAAAAAACTAGCAAAACCAAACTGCGCTTTCTTGGTACACTTTTCAGTGCCAAAAACCTCCTTCTCCTATGTGCTACTTTAGTAGCACTAACAAATGTTCACTTTAAGCACTTAGCACTTACTTAAGCTGCAAGTGCCCGCTCAATCACTCAGACAACAAAATAAAGTGGTAAAAAATATCTAACTGCATGCAAATTTGATCCTGTGCTACTCTGAGTAATGCAAACATAAAATAAGCATTGTCGATATTTTTGTGATAACTAGAATCCTACCAATATAAATATAACCTTTGTTTTTCAGAAGTTTTTGTGTTCCAAGCATGCTCGCAATAACCACTTCCTTACCATTTCCCCCCTCTTAGAATGTGTCTAGTACCATTTGCGTCCCCTTTCCGCTTGCATCCGAATTCAGAAATCGGAACAGCTAAAACAAGTAAACAACACAAACAGTCATAACGCGATTGACCTTTTGCCCCCGTTCCATGCGTTCGAGACTCGAGCACGTGGCAGTCATGGTTGGACCGAATAAGCTACTACCGTGAACAAGAGCACCTATCTTTTTCTTGATCAATTGTATTTAACTTTTTTATCACTTTAATAACTATGAAAGCTACACTGATGAAACTTTGTGCAGATCAGAGTGGACCGTAACCCCTCAAACACCTGGCTAAACCCTAAAGAAATTAGAATGACATTATCTACTTCTTTACGGTCCTCTTAAGAGTGGTCCCCTCTTCGTGATCTCCACAGTCATCACTCGTCCGTCATCACAAGCGAAGTGAGTACAGTGGTAGCCAACGGTGGTATGACCCCGTTTTGTGAACAGACTATCCCTGCTCACTCACTGGGACGGTGGCCCACCAAACCTCACCTTGGCCCATGGGGCCCCCTCTGCCAGTGTCATCATGAAAATGTTTTCACCACCTCGCCCTTGCTCTGAGTTCTGCCACTGCTCCTGCCTGCCAGCCTGCTGATGCCATGACCCAAGAACAAATGCAGCAGAGGGCATGGAAAATTGCAGAGAAAAGATTTGAATTTGGTATCTACACACAACAGCACACAGGCAGTACACTGTCTCTCCTCTATCAGTCTCTCACTCTCTCTTCCCAACGTACGGCGGGTTGAAGAAAGAGAAGAGTAGGCGGGGGGAGAGAGGCGAGGAGGCGGCGAGGCCCAAGGAGGATTCACGCCGGCTTGCTCGGCAGTGGAGACATCTCGCGCACGGAGATAGGCCAAAAACTCTACTATCGACGCTGGATGCTCGCTTCTCTCATGGGGATGCGCGCGTTTAGGTGGACCGCACCCACGCATCGCATCCGTCCGCACCCACGCATGGAAAGAGAAGTCATGCATGGGCTCAGGGGCCTAGGATAATGTTTGTTTCCTTCTGCGGAGACGTGGACACTATTGGCCTCCTGCTTATCAAAAATTCCAAATCTAGCATCCTCTATACGAAAATTCCAACTTAGCCTCCTCCTTCCACTGTTGTGCCTGGGAAGGCAGCAGCTAGTGCTGCCTCGGGGACAGCAGCATTTGATCGCTGCCTCGAGGACCGCAAAGAAGTGGTGAGCGTAATTTTCTATTTAAGATATTTTGGAAGAATTTATAAATATAGAAAATAAGCTCAAAAATTATGAAATTTTTGAAGCCTCCCGACACAGTCTATTGTTTGTGTAATTTTTCAAAATTTTATCTATTCTATTTTTCTAAAAATTCATTTAAATTCCTACAAACAAGATATTTAAATGAATTTTGAGAAAAATTAGAAAAGATAAAATTTTGAAAAATTACACAACCAAGTAGACTGTGTCAGAGGTCTAAACAAAATTTCATAATTTTTTGAACTTATTTTCTATATTTATAAATTCTTCCAAAAATATAACAAATAAAAATTTCGCATAATGTGATTTCGCCACCACGCCGGTCCCTGTGGGCAGCAGTGTAAGGTGTCGTTGTCTCTCGAGGCAGCACCTAGCTGCTGCCTTCCCCGGGCGCAGCAGGTGGAAGGAGGGGGCTAGAGTTTGTGGTACTCATGGCGATGCACAGAATGAAGAATCCTGGCTTGATGGGGGTCTCTTTCTCCGACTGCAGTGTGAGACTCCGATTTATTTAACTTATAATACTTAATTTTTCATTGACTCTAACATCATAAATAAAATACATCGTGTCTCGGAAAAATGTATACTTCCCAAAATTACAATATACACACCTTTTTATAAAATATTGCATCAATTCCATACAACACATAGAACCAAAGTGTAAACTTTACAAATAAAAAATAAATAGTAAAATTATTACAAAAAAGAGGCCAACCGGCCAAGACAAGTTAAAAGAATTAATCAACAGCGGAAGCAAAATGTCATAAGATGGTTATAAACAAAAGCCAACCGGTTTGCCTCATACCCACAAGGCAGTCCGACCGGGCCGCCAAGCTAGTCATCCACATCGCAGCAAATCTCACAAAAATCGATCCCTTGGGGATCAACCTCCTCTGCAACAAATAAGCAATGCAAATGAGTACAAAAATGCACTCGCAAGATTTACGAGTAACAAACCTAGATACTACTACATGCAAGCTTTAATCAAAGGAGAAGGCTCAAGGTTTATTTTCAGCATAAAGCAGATTTTATTTGCAATAGATAATATGTTGAAGGTCGTTTTAACAATCTGAAATTTATTTGCATAAATAACTGCGAGACAATAAGTAATAATCATAAAGGCATCCTGGAGATGGCTAACCCAATAGCCATCACAACAATAGCATGAATTACCCATTCGTACCACTCACATCAAGTTTTAATTAAAAAACTTGTGGTCTAACTCTTGAAAGACCTCTCTAAGCGTGTCCATAACCTAGGACGAGGCTTTCGAATAGTTTGAAACCCTGCAGGGGTGTACCAATGTACCCACACTTCAGACCATATTTTTGCCAAGTTATTAAGCACACTGCCTTTGGTATGCCAGCACGGCTAAGTTCTACGAGACATTTCCAATGGAAAATGCTAATTAAGAGTCGCACGTATAGGGGTTATCACCTAGTGGACCACCATCACGGTCCCCACTAAGGACCCATACGTAGAGTAGGATGCACCGGCCTAGCTCAAGCCGTTGCGGGTGCTCCCCTCTTTCACGTTACCCATTTTGCATATAGAAATATACAACCCACCACACGACTCATTAATTAACATCCTCCAAAGTACTAAGTCAAGAGAGGTCCCATATCCCTCTAGTGTGGTTAGCACACAAAAATGCTTGGTTTAGTGAAACAAGATGTTCTGTCCTTGTTGACTCGGACACCATTCCAGTCACACCCAAAAGCACACTATCTTACCATTGTGTCCAAGTCTAAATCATTTTGTTTTCAATTTTAGTTTTCACAAATAAACAAGGCATAAGATGCTGAATATAAGCAATAATAAGTTTTGTGTGATCAAGGTCATCAACTAAGTCGATAACCGCCCAATTCTACCGATAACTAAGCATTGCTAAGCATCATATCGTAAAGACAATAAAAAGACCATAAATCATTCATCGGGCTCTAATTCACCAGTGAAGATAATATCCTAGGTTTGTGGCAGGGGTGAACCATTTCAGGGAAACTATGCATTAGGATTAACTACCTCTTATTCGACAAAAATTAACTTTGACACAAGAAGCATGCATACTTAGTTTTTACAAACAAGATATTAGACTTTAAAAGTAATAGAAGCAATATGATCCAAGAGGTACATATGCTTGCCTGGTTGAAGATCACTTTCTTGCTAGAGAGGATCACTCACGCAATCAATAATTTTTTCAGAACCTATCGTAAAAACGAGAAAATCCAATAAAAATGACAAACACCGAAAGGACTAAAAATCCAAAGTGCTCCAAAATCCAAGAAATTTATACAGCAGGTAGAGCATGATTTTAGATAAATTTAGCAACAAGAATCATTTGATTTGGATTAAGTATGCAAAAGTTATGGCCTAATTAAGTTCAGCCTGCTCGAAAATTCAAAATTAATTGCTATCTGTTACTCTTCATTGCACAAATTTTTAGAAAGTTTTAGAACCTAAAATTTTTATGGTAGGTAGATATTGATATCCTAAGATTACAAAATTGAGTTTACTTCATTTGGAGTTAAAATGAATTACTTATGATTTTTTCAAGTTGTGAAACTATTGTATTACATCTTTCAGATTTAAGAATATACATAAGACCTATACTAAACTAAAGCATAATCACAGAGGAACCTAATACATTTTAGTTTGTTCAGTTTGGATTTGCAGAGAACAACTTATGCATTTTACAAGTTTTAATGAATTTCTAGAGCAATATTTAATGCTATCAAGATAATTCACTAAACACATTTTCTGGTACAGAACAATGCCTAAATACATTTTTAGATTAAAGTTTAGTTAAACAAAAATCTAACACAATTGGAATCACCCTAAAAGGAGCTAAGATGAAATAGTTATGCACTTATGAAATTCAACACAAGTAGCAATTTGAAAATAACAACTTTCGGGCTGCTCCAAAATGGCTAAGTCAAACGGAGAGGTCGTGGCCGTTGAGATTGAATCCAACGGCCCCGACAAAAAGGACGCACAACGTACGCGAAGGCCCGCGCGAAGGATCTCCACGCGCACTAAGGAGGTCGTGACCGTCAGATCCAGATCTGACGGTCCCGATTTACAAGGGGAGGTCCTCAGGGATAGCTCTAAAGGAGGATGTCAGGGACGGCCAAGATCTACCAGAGGAGGTCCTGGACGGCCTTGATCTAGACTGGGGAGGTCCTGGCGGCCGAGATCTTCATGGTGGATGATCTCAAAGGTCAACATGACAATTGAGGGAGGTCCTGATGGCTAAGATTTCACACGGAAGTCCTACGAGTCAAAATCTAACGGAGGGAGATCCTGACGGCTAAGATCTCGCAGGGAGAGGTCTTAACGGTCAAGATCTACGCAAGGGAGGTCCTAGCGGTAGAGGTCTAAACGGATGGAGGTCCGCAATGATAAGGCCTTAACAGAGGGAGGTCTTAACGGCTCAGATCTCCACTAGGAGGTCCTGAACAGTCAAGATCTGCCCGGGGTGGTCTTAAAAGTTAAGATCCACGAGGAGGGAGGTCCTGAGGTTTTCTTTACAAAAGACCAAGGGGTGGTCTTTTGCAAAGAGGACCCCGAGGGTGGTCCTAGGGGTGGTTTTTGCGAAAAGCCCAAAGGGAGGTCTTTTGCGGGAACTCAGAGGGTGATCCTAACGGTCCAGATTAAATCTAAAGAGGTCCTTAACGGCCGGATCTAAGCCGGGGAGGTCCTGCAACTATGGTTTTAACAGAGGAAGATCCTACGGTTAAGACTTAACCCACACAGGTCTTTAGCGGTTGAGATCTAATCTAGGAGGTCCTGGGGGTTGTCAAGGAGGTAGTTTAACGTACGACAATAAGAAACGCGACCCACATGTAAGCGACACGAGAGCCATTTCCGACAGCCATTAAGTGCTAAACAATGATTAACTATTAATGAACAAAATCTATGTCCTGAGCGGACAAATACATAAGACATGTCCGAGTACGACACGGCAAAAGCCCGAGTTTGAGTTGGAGCTCACCGCCGGCGACTCTGGTCACGGCGGTGGGAACCAAGGACAGGGACAGGTCAAAAATAGTGAGGTGAATCTAGAGGTGCCAAACACCAAAGCTAGAACACCTCCTACCGGCGGCTAGCCGGAGATGACCGCTGGAGACAAAAACGGCAAAACTCAAAAACTAAAGTGGTCCAACAGAGTAGGAGTTCAAACACTAAGGCACTAAAGAATGGATTACCTGAGGACGGAGGAGTCCAGAGGCGGTCGAAGAAGCTCCAACGATGAAGGTGCTAGCCGGCGCTGAGGAAGAAGGCAAATCCGGCCACAAAGAGCAAGTTTCCAATTTAACAACCTCTGTGAAGTCAAACAAAATAAGTTAGGGGAGATGCTCAAAGTGGTCTGAGAAACAAAAGGGCACGCCAAGAATTGCAATTGATCCACTAGAGCCCGGATGTCCCCAAGGAGCTCCAAGGTTCAGCAATGGCGAAGAGGGTGCTCTCGGGTGTTTGAGCTCAAGCGACAGGGAGGGAAGCTAGGGTTGCAAAGTGGTGTTGAAAGAGAGCTAAGGAAAGAGCTCTGAGACCTGTATAGCTAAGAGAGCAAGTGTTACCTGAGTCAAAAGTTCTTACCATAGGTGCACTTAAAAAGATGGAGGCAGGTGGAAGGAGGACTTTTAGGGCAAAGGTACTGACATGCATTTAGGGTTGGCAGCAAAGAGCCGTTGTAGGACTCCCATGAGGGGACAAGGCACTGCAACCTCACTACCATGGCTCTGGCACACACGCATGCGTGAAACGATGATGACCAGGTTTGGGGAGGTCCCACCAGTCAGTGAGAGATCCAAAGTGAACTGCTCAAGAAATATAACGTTTGGGGTTAAGCATTGAGATCGATTTGGGGAGGTCTTGCTGGTTGGATTCGAAACGAAGGGCCCAGATTTGAAGTGAGGTTCGGAGGTCCAGACACTAGAGGAGATCTGAGGTACAGATCAAAACATGGACGGCCCACGATCACCGAGGCGCTAACAGAGGTGGTCGTCTGAAGTGGTGTGGAGGATTGTCTTTGCAAAAGACCATCGGGGTGGTCTTTGCAAAAACACCAAGGTGGTCTGGAGGTGGTCTCCGAGGAGGACTTTGCACCCGACCTAGGGTGGCCTTTGCAAAGTTACAAAGGGAGGTCCAAGGAGAGGTCCGAGAGGGTGGTCTGAATGAGAGGAGGTCCAAACAAAAGTGGACGGCCCGATGAAGATACAATGGCTGACCATGAGTGGCACGTTCGGGTGGTCCGAACGTTCACAACAATGTGGACCACCCGATGGGGATCCAGCGGTTGAGATCCAACACACGTTTGAGGAGAGCTCGGGGCTGAGCTAAGATGGTTGAGTCCAACCGACACAATGGTTTGGGCTCGAGTCCGACTTGAGTCCAAACAAGACTTTGACTTAGGGTTTAAAATTGAACTGAACTTTGAGAGATTTTTAGAGGTAGCAAACTAACTCCAAAATTCCTGAAATTTTTACAGTAGCTTGCTGACTTTGAGATGGACCTTGTGTAAAATTTCCAGAGGTTTTTATGCTGAGAATTTTCCTCCAGAAATTTCTCAAGGTTCTGAGTTAGGGTTTGACTCAAAGTCAAACTGGTTTGACTGCCCTCTAAAAATATTCAAACAATTTTTAAAAATTGTAAAAATTTTCAGAGGGGTCCCACATCATCCCAAGAACTTAGGAAAAATATTTCCAAGGAATGATCACAAGAATATCTAGAGAGGTTTTCAAAGGGTTAAGGCTAGGTTAAAATGACTTGTGATTTTTCGATTTTCACAATTCCTTTACAATAATTTTGAAATTCCATACAACAACAAGATGTAAGAAATTTTTAATTTCTACATATTTTCTTACATTTGAAACACAAGTTGAGAATTGGGATGTTACATGCGGTCTCAGGGAGAGAAGACGGATCAAGCTCGAATGCTTGGCCTAAACCCTACTCAAAAAACAGATTTCTCATTTTGCTTTTCTAACCCCTTTTATGTGTAAATAGGGGATTTCCACCTCTTGCCTCCATGCACACAAGGTTTTGCTAATAAACAATCACAATAAAGTTCCCCAAAATCGGTTTGAAATCGTCCCAATTAACATTTTTAACACCATTTGGAAGTTCATGTGTTGAGTGAGGGGTGATGAAGAAGGGCACCGTAGACGCACACATGCATATGGTATAACTAGCGCACACCCGCCGAATAGCAATATTATTCATGGTAATATAATTAGGGAATCATATCCGGTTGTGTGTCCGATCTCATCGACTCCATCTGACACTCCACCCACCGCTACCCTATCTAACCTTATCCATCCACATCACTAGAAGGCAAAATATCAACCACCCATTTCGATGCTTTTCAAACTCTATGTGTTCTTTCCCCGACGCTAATCTTCCTCTGCTGCCTCAACGAGTTCGAGCCGCTTCTAGCGACCGTGCTTCCATCCTTGCCAACCTCAAGCATCGCCACCACTTCATCTTCCACCACGCGCTCTCTGCGATCTCCGCCATCTACCGCCTGCCCAACGGCAACCAGCTCCTCGACGCGCCTGACCTCATGGAGCGTGCGCTCACCGCAGTACAGGGCGTGGGCACGCGGAGTAATGCATCCCTTGTGCTTTGTGCGTGCGCGCAGGAGTGCATAGTCGCGTACCTCGTCAACAACGCCGAGCGCATCGCCGAGTGGCCCAACCTCCTTCAGATGGCCGCTGTCGACCTCGCCTGCAAGGTCTACTGCTCGCCCAACCACACCGACAAAGGGCACACCAGCTTCATCTGGGTACGTTTTATGTTACAGGCGTCTGCTCAAATTTGTTGCAAGAGTTGATTTGAAATGTTGCATGGAGCGTTTTTTATTGTTGCGATGTTGTTGCATCAAATGTTACAGTAAGATGTATTTTTTTGTTGCAATGGTGTTTTTAATTTGTTGTACAAGAGTAAACTTTTTGTTGCAGACCCTTCACCATTTAATTGTTGCACGCATTCTCTCGCATTGTTGCAGAAAATGGTTTGGTTTGTTACAATACATCTTCCTGAAATTTTGTAGGGAAATGGATTTTGTTGCAACTATTGTCGTCGATTGTTGTACACATGAAATCAAAATATTTCATAAGTAAGTTTTAAATGTTGCAAATTTATTGATGTTGCAACAATTATTTTCAGATGTTTCAGCTGTTATTTTCAAATATTACAATATTGTAACATCGAAATTTGTTTGTTTTAGGATATTTGAACTAGTTTTTAAAAGCACAACCATGTTTTATAATGATGGTTTCATATATTTTCGGTGAGAATTTGATATTTTTCTATTTTTTTTGGCATTGTATTTATCATTTGCGTATTTTGTTGTATATATGGATTATTTTTGTTGTAAATGTTGTGTTAGAGCGTACGATGGAAATACGTGTGAGCTTATTGCGTCCATATAATTAACAAAGATCGGAGGCTATTAGCATGCAAAGTCAAATCTCTAAAAGCAGAGGGTCCTAGTCTATCGGATATTGGCCACTATGGTTATGGACATAGCAGGTTATTGCCATGATGGGGGAACTTCATTGGAATTCCTATACGAGGAAGATTGTTTATCTCTTTCCTAGTTGGGAGACGAAATGGATGTTTGCGTAACGGTGACCGACGCAAGACGCAAGACGCGAGGTGCCACGGGCCGGGCTGCGCCGATGACGTCGCCGTTGTTGTGTGCGTTTCGTTTCTTCACCATGTTAAAGACAGAGCAGGCCGGTCCAGGCGGAAGCAGCCCATGGGGCCCAAGTTTGTGACGAAATAACAAAAATAATGCTACGGATAGAGAGAGAGGACACGTGTCATCTACGGTTCCCCAAGGGTGCAGCATGCAGGACTGCTGTCAGCGCGTGCCGCACAGGCCTGCTGTTCCCCGGGTCATGCACCGGGATGCCGCGCCCCGGGCCACCGCAATGCGAGAGCCGAAAGCGGAACATGCGCGTACAGCGGCTCGGGCAGCACAGTGGCTCGATGCAGTGGCGCACAGTGCGTCAGCACAGTTTTAGATACTGCAAAAGAAAATTCAATGATTGACAGATAAATGATAGTTTAACTGAAGATTACAGCTTCAGACTTTTGCAGTCTGACCTAGTTTTAGCCCTGGGAAAAACTAAAATGTGTCAAAAACATTGCCAAATGAGCAAAAACTCCAACCGCCGCGCGTGCAGGCGTGAGGCGGCGAACGACGATGCGGGCGCGGACGTGCCGGCCCACCCACCCAACCACCTCAGTTCGGCACACCACACGGCACGGCAGGGCGGCGAGCACGCGCGCCGTCTCTCCGGTCTCGTGGCCAGACCAGTGGTGACCACCAAGAGTCCAAGGCCAAGGGTACGCAACGATGTAACGTGCGTGGTTTCGTTGCAAGCTGCTTGGTCCGTCGGACTAGGCGAGGCGAGAACTCAACTCAATCCACAGATGGCTGGCTGAGAGGTCACCTCACCTCAGGTAGCACTGGTTACAGTCACACCCCAACACCTTTGAGCTCCTCTCAGCTCTCACTACTCCTCAGTCCTCACACCAGGCCAGCCCACAACCCAAACCGGGCAGTACGTCGTCGCCGCTGTATCACCTGTTGATTAATCCTTGAGCAGTTTTTTCTTGCATTTATTACCGGTAACATTTCCGTTTCTTGTTTTGATTAGCAGTCATGCATTATCTTTTCTTTTGCCTTGTGCATTATGGTTGTGCTTTAACGCTAGTTATGGGCTAGTATTATGGCTGAGTAGTAACGGTTGGCTGTAATGTTTTCGGTTAGCCTTTTCATTGCATTGATTCTTGAAACGTATATGTTCAGTTACCTCTTTCACGTGAGAATAAAAGGAGAGAAAGAAAACAGAAAATGCTGTGACATTGACAGCACAAAAACGTCTTTGTGTTCACTTGTTCACCTCTGTTGATTGGTGTACCAGGCGAGTGTGTGTGTTTGTCCAGTGACTTGTGTTGAGTAGACCTTGGTGATCCGCGAAGCGGTGACATTTGGTATCGTGAGCCTAGCTACCATGGCCTCGCGATCCGGGCCCGGCCACGTACCGCCCCGGAGCGCGACGAGCAGGACACGAAGGGAGGACGCGAGCGTGTGGTGCAGGAGCGCGTAGTAAGGAGACGACGGATCGGTGGTCTACCCCACGCCGACACGGACGAACTACACCGACTGGGCTCTCGTGATGAGGGTCAACCTACAGGCACAAGACCTGTGGGAGGCGATCGAACTCGCAACGCCAATTACCGCGACGACCATCGCTCATCCGCCATCCTCCGCGCGGTGTCGTCGACATGTCGCCCACATCGGCGGTGAAGACACGCTAGCGGTGCGGGGACGCCGTGAAGACGATGCGGATGGGCGCCGAGCGTCCCGCGAGGCTTAACGCATGTAAGCTTCGCAAGGAGTTCGAGGATATCGAATCAAGGATGGTGAGTCGGTGGACGACTTCGCCATGAGGATCACGGACTCGCCAACAATCTTCTGACCCTAGGTGACACGTTGGAAGATGAAAAGGTAGTCAAGAAATTCCTTCGTGTTGTGCCACCCGTATACATACGGTGGCAATCTCGATCGAGACACCGCTGACTTGAGCACGCTTGTAGATCGAAGAGCTCACCGCCGGCTTCGACGCTGGAGCGTCACGCTACTCACGCGACGACTTCTGGGCGCTCCGGTGGCGCTCGCTCATCGAAGAGGAGTGGCCGCACGCCGCCAAGAAGAGGGAGTAAGGCGTCGGCTCCTCCGGCGGTGATAACCGCTATCGCGGCAAACCTCGTGGCCGTGGGCGTGGCAAAGGTGGGCACAACGGCAAGGACAGTGACTCGTCCGGTGCGCGCCGTGACATGTCGCAGATTAAGTGCTACAATCTGCGATGGGCACGGCATTACTCTGTGGATCGCCGCAAGCCGGCGCACGAGCGGCCCACTGATGCAAGCCGACGACGATGAACCTGCGCTTCTCATGGCGCAGGTGTGCGCGCTCACCAAGACTTTCGTGGGCACGGACACTGACGTGGTGCTCAATGAAGTGCATGCGCAGGTTCATCTAGGGCGCGAGGAGGACGCCTATGACGATGCTTGGTACTTGGACACCGGTGCTACCAATCACATGTCCGGGTGCCAGGCAAGCTTTGCAGAGATGGACGAGGGGCGCCACCGCCCGCTGTTCGGCGACGCTCGCGGTGGATATACATGGGCGTGGCACCGCCTCGCTCACTTGCCGAACGGGAGCACCGTCGCGTTTGCAGGTGTACTACATCCCACGACTACGCAGCAACATAGTGAGCCTCGGGCAGCTCGATGAGAACGGCTACCAGACGCTCATCCAGGACGGCGTGCTCACGATCCGCGACCAGGAGCATTGCATACTTGCGCGGGTAAACCGCAGTCGCAACCGACTTTATGTGCTCACCCTCAACATTGCACAGCCGGTCTGCCTGTCCGCGCGGCGGGGTGACGACGCGTGGCGATGGCATGCCAGGTACGGGCACCTGAACTTCCAGGCGCTGCGGAAGTTGGCGCAACACGGCATGGTGCGCGGGCTACCGCAGATAGATCATGTCGATCAGATTTGTGACAGTTGCCTCGTCGGCAAGCAGCGGCGCAACCCATTTTCGGAGCAGGCAAAGTACCGCGCGGAGCACATCCTCGATTTGGTGCACGGCGATCTCGCGCCCCATCGCACCGCCACACCGTGAGGGAAGAAATATTTTCTTCTCGTCGGCGACCTCGGCCGCCATGTGGCCGGTCTTGCTCGCGACGGCGATGAGGCACCGTGGCGATCAAGCGCTTCCTGCATCGGTGTTGAGGTGGAAATCGGGCGCAGTTGCGCGCTCCGCATCGATCGTGGTGGCGAAGTTCACGCCGCTTGAGTTCGTGAGTATCGCGCGATCGCGATCCAGCGGCACCTCACGCACCATACTCCCCGCAGCATGGCGCCGCCGAAGCGCCGGAACCAAACGGTGGTTGCCATGGCTCGCGCATGATGAAGGCCAAGATCATGCCGGGATGTTTTGGGGTGAGGCGTGATGACGGCCGATTCATCCTAAACCGAGCCCCGACCGCAGCGGCCGAGGGCACAACGCCGCATTTGGCGTGGCATGGTGCACGCCCTCCGCACTTCCTCCACTTTCGCCGCCGCGCGCATGTCGCAGTGAAGCCACACCTAAAGAAACTCGATGACGAGCACGCCAATGGTGTTCATCGGCTATGAGCCCAGCGCCAAGGCATATCACGCTCACGACCTGGCCGGCAGCGCGTGCACGTGACACGCAACGCCGCTTCGGCGAGGCGACACGGTGGGATCGGTGTTACGGTTAACTCCGCGAGACATTCACCGCCGAGTATACCGTGTATCCCAAGAAAGTGTTGCGCGTGGCAACCTGCGCAGTCAGCACGGGGTGACGAGCCGCCGACACCGAGTGCCGAAGTCGCGCGCCTGACCCTGTGGCCGACGCCGGCATTTGGAGCAAAGAATGAAGCACGCCTACGCCATGGCACAAAGTGGGTGGAATTCGCTTTCACCGCCTCAATCGATGTTTCGCCACGATGGACGATCACGAGGCCTCACCGCTACCGGACTGTGGCTAACATGTACGATACGACCACGGTCCACGACCTCGAGGAGCTGTACCTAACGGCGATAGATGAACCAGTCGGCTTCTCTGAGGCGGAGAAGCAGAGTGTTGGCGCCGCGCCATGCTCGAGGAGATGAGCTCAATCGAGGAGAACGACACTTGGGAACTTGCCGACCTCCCGGCGAGTCATTGTCCCATTGGCTTGAAATGGGTCTTCAAGGTGAAGAAGAACTCCCAAGGCGCTGTCATCAAGCACAAGGCCCGCCTCGTGGCAAAGGGCTATGTGCAACGCCAAGGCGTTGACTACGAGGAGGTGTTCGCGCCAGCGTCCGCCTTGAGTCCGCGGCGCTTGGCCGATCGCGCCGCGCACCAGGGGTGGCCAATACACCACATGGACGTCAAATCGGCATTCCTCAATGGTGAGCTTGATGAGGAGGTCTACGTTGCCCAACCTCCCGGCTTTGAGGTAAAGGGCCATGAGCAGAAGGTGCTGAGGCTCCACAAGGCCCTCTATGGCTTGAAGCAGGCGCCGAGAGCGTGGAACGCCAAGCTTGATACCGCTTGTCGCCGCCGTTTCAACGAGCACATCGTAACATGCGTGTACATGCGCGGCATCGTGCATCAAGACTTCGTGGGCGCGTCACGCCGATGACCTCATTATCACGCACCGACACACGTGGAGATCATCAAGTTCAAAGGGAGATGAAAACTCATTCAAAATGAGCGATCTCGCCCGCCAGCTTCTATCTCGATCGGCGCACCAAATCCGATGGTCGATCACGCTGAATCAATCGCATACGCGCCAAAATTCTGAGAAGAGCGGTATGTGTAGAATGAGATTGGGAATCACCACACACCTGCTGGGGTGCCTTTCATATATAGCCATGTATGCACAGGGTACATTAGTAATTATCCTAATACCCGCCAGTCAAAAGTGGTGAGGATCACTGATGCACAGATCGTCCGAAATCACTAAACAATCAGATGTGGAGACCCTTGGTCATAATAACCGCGAATCGTGTGTCGAGGAACATGGAGCACTCAACTCGTCCCAAAGCAACCTTCTCGCGGATGAAGTGGATGTCGATCTCGATATGCTTCGTGCGACGATGATGGATCGGATTGGCCGCCATGTAGACGGCATCGACGTTGTCGCAGAAACGATCGCCGCGACGGAGACCGAGATGTGCGCTCAAGAAGTCGCCGCAACCAACAAAGATTCGCCACGACATGAGCCACAAGACGATACCGCCAGCTACTGAGCGGAGACCGTGGTTTGGCGCTTGACGATCAGAAACCAAAGTTGTCGCCGAGGAAGACGCAGGCCGAGGTGGAGCGGCGCGCGTCGGGCAGCCCGCCTGGGCCGGCATCGGAGTAGGCGATGATCCGTTGACGGTGACGACGCCGAGGTGAAGACCAGCAGAAGTGAACCCTTGACGTATCGCAGATGCGCTTGATAAGCGCGAGGTGCGGATCGCGGGGATCATGCATGAACAAGCAGACTTGCTGGACGGCATAGGCCGACGGGCCGTGTCGTGTCGCATCGGAGTGCACCAACGAGGCTCCGACGCAGGTCGCCACGGAGTGCCGCCGGCGGCCGCGCCTTGTCCGCATCGCCGCCGTCAGCGGTCCGGTGGCACTGGACATGCTGAAGACGCCGAGGAGATCGACGGCGCATCGGGCGCTGCGGATGTGAATAGCCCGCCACCACGCGCGTCACAGATCCCGAAAGTGGTGCAGTCGCCGAGGTCCGCGCATGGCGAACTCCGAGTGGAGGCGCGCGATGATGTGCTGAAGTAGAGCCGATGACGATGCCGTGAGGATGATGTCGCCGACGTACAGTAAGGGTAGGCGATGCGTATCTCCATCTTTGTAAACAAAGAGAGATGATCGACTTGGTCGCAGCGGAAGCCGATGCGATGTATGTACGAGGCAAAGCGCCGTTCCATGCCCGGAGCCCGCTGAGTCGTGATAAAGACTTCTCGCAAGACGCATATAATCGTGGTTGGCGAGTCGATGAAGCCCGACGGCCGCCGGCAAGAGACGGTTTCCCGTGTGACCGTGGAGGAAGGTGTTCTTCACATCGAGCCGTGAACAGTGCCGAGCACGCGAGGCGGCGATGCCGAGGACGGCGGGTATCGCCGCCGGTTTGACAACCGGTCAACGCCCGCCGTAGTCGACGCCACTGGCTGGGAGAAGCCTCGCACGACCCAATGAGCCTTGTGCCGCGCGCCGGAGCCGCCGAGTGGAACTTGTGCTTGTGCGCCCACTTGCCGGTGATAATGTTAGCACCGCGGCCGAGGACGAGGCGCCAGTGCCGTTGTCCATGAGAGTTTGTACTCTCCGCCATCGCAGCCGCCAACTGGCTCGCCAGCGCGCGCAGTAGTTCGCCGACGGCGGCCGCCGCGTGGCGAGAGGTTGAGGCGATGGACGGACGATCGCCGGCCCGAGATCGCGCTGTGGGCGCCGGCGGCGGTGGCACCGAGCGCCATAGGTGTCGGGGCACCGAGGCACGGGCCGGCGGCGGCCGCCGGTAGACGATGGACGCCGCCGCAGCGAGCCGCGCCGGGTGGCGCGCGTGAGCAGAGGGTCGACAGGCGCCCGCCGCAGCAGCAGCGGCGGCCGGGCGCCGCTAGTCGGCCGGCCGGTGCAGGGACCGCGTAAATGATGGTCGGGTCCGAGGTCCGGCCGCCAACTCGCGCGACGAGGAGCAACCGAGGCGGCACGCGTCGCCAACGCCAATAAGCGAGCTTCCGCCGTTGAAGATAGTCCTCGCATCAAAAATCCAAAGAAGACGCACGAAGCCGCCAGGTGCCGAGGCGAACCGGGAACACGCACTCATCAAGACAACATGACGTGAGATAATAATGCGACTACCGACATATCCGTGCAACTGCATTCTTGTGGGAGGAGGGGTAACCAAGGAACACGCATGGAGTCGAACGAGGAGAGCTTGTGAGGTGTCGTGGCACTAATGTTCGGATAACAGA
Source organism: Ampelocalamus luodianensis (assembly GCA_036346255.1). NCBI lineage: Eukaryota > Viridiplantae > Streptophyta > Magnoliopsida > Poales > Poaceae > Ampelocalamus > Ampelocalamus luodianensis. The sequence continues at coordinate 46,135 of JAYEVH010000448.1, read as the reverse complement.
GGCACCAACACACGAGGGATGAATAATCCGGAGTTTGTGCAAGAGTCTGGTAGGGGATACCGTGATGTACTGAGGAGGACGGCACCGTTACACATATGTGGCAACAGCTAGAGCTTCGCCCAAGAGGGTGGAGGCATGGATGCATGAATCAAGAGGTGCGGATGGTGTTGTTTATAGTGCGAAGGAGGCGCCACTTTGCTGCTTTGTGATGAGGTGTACGGACACGAAACGTAAGGCAATGCCGCGACTAGTAAGAAAGGTAGTGATGGCATTGTTGATTTAATTCGTGCCGTTATCGCTTGAAGCATTTGGGCGTAATGCCGAATCGTATGGGCAAAAGCTACAAAATCGATAATATGACGCCGACATCGATTTATGGCGTAAAGGGAACGACCAAAGAAAATGAGAGTAATCATCAAGTAACACAAGATAGTATTTATAGCCTGAAGCGCTAAGAACCGAGATGTCCAAACATCACAAAGAAGTAAAGCAAAAGGGTAGTAGTGATGATTTAGAACTACTAAATGGGTGCCGCGTGTGCTTGCCAAGTTGATGTGCATGACACAAGGACCGCGACTTTTATTACAAGCTATGACCGATATGTGTTGTAGTTTGGCGAGGCGGAAGGACCGGGTGACTAAGGCGATGATGCCACAGGTGGACGCAGGTGGCGAGATCGCAATCGTGGACGTGGACGAAGGAATGGTGTAGAGGTCCCCGCGCTATTGCAAATAAAAATCACGCGCCCGTCCCGTGGATCTCAATAAAAACCCAAAGCGCCAAACTCAATAGAGCACTTATTATCACGAGTAAACTGGCGAACAGACAACAAGTTGCGCACTAGAGCGGGAGCAATGAGCACATTGCTGAGGCGAAAATCAGTGCCAGCAATTGGTAAGGTGGATGTGCCACGACAGGAGATGGGGATGGTGCTGCCATTGCCTACGGTGATGAAAGAATTGTAGTGAGGTAGGCGGGAGAGCAGTATACCATCCGATGACGACATGTGAGCGGTGGCGCCGGTGTCGAGTACCCAATTGTTGGCGCCTGGCGCCATTTGGTTCGTGCGGCGACGACCGATCGTCCCATCCGCCGCGCCGCGGCGCGGAGTGGCGGCGTGGCGCCGAATCGGTGGGCGCAAAGCGGTGTGCGCGCGCGGTGGGCGCCGAGGATGCCGGCTGTGAAGGGCGCCACGGCCGCTGCGGGCGCGCCGCGGGGTCGCCATCGCCGCCGATCGCGCCCACGGAGTGAAGCACATCCGTGGCGGCCGGCGGGTGCCGCCGCGCTGCCGCCGCCGCTCGAGATAGTTGCCACCGCGCCGCTTTTCTTCCGACATGCGATTGCCACGCCCATGACCGCCGCCGCCGCCTTGGTGGTCGGATCGACCGCCGCCGGAGTTGCCGCTACCGCGGCCGTGACCCCGCCGTGCCTCGCCGTAGCCGGCGGCGTGGCATGCCACCAGGCGAGGTGCCGGCGCGAAGCGCAGCCTCGGTGATGACCTTGGCTTCGCTGGCGAGACGGAGTTCCTTCGTAACCGCCGCGCGCGGTGGCGGTTGGGCGCCGGATCGAGTCGGCGATGTTGCCTGAGGTGCCGAGAAGCGAGGTTGAGGCCGCGCAGCAAAGTTGAGGACGAGCCGCGAGTCAAGGACGGCGTAGCCAACGCCACGCAACGCCGCCGGGCGGTGGCCTTCATCTTCCGCAAGATTGCCGATGGAGAGTACCGCGCCATGGAGTGGAACTCGTGGTCGAGGAAGACGACGCGGAAGCCTTGTTCGCACGAAAGAGGGCCGATGGCGACCCACACCGGCGAAGCGCCTGTCAGCGCGAGGCGAGGCCAGGGACGCCGTCCGCGACGGAGCCGAGGAGCCACCAGGACGCAGGAGTCGGCGATCGCCATTGAGCATCTTGTGGCGTGCCGCGCGGAGCCGCCGACGCGGCGAAGCGAGCCCGAACTTGCCGCACAAAGGAGAGGAAGAACGAGGACCGGCGGTTGAAGTTGGAACGCTTCAACCTGTGGTCACCGGACGCGCGACTTGAGCGCGATCGTCGCAGAGGGGGCGACGAAGATGGACGGCGCGACGTCGGATCCGTGGAGGCCATGGTAGCACCGATGATGAGGAGGACGCCGCCATGCGTGGAGGAGGTGGTGCCGTGTAGGGGTGTGGCAAACGGCCGAAGAGAGGCGCCGCTGGGGTGGGGGTGTGCGGCGATGGGGTGGGAGGCAGCCAAGGGGTGGCAGGGTGGGGTTGCGGCCGTTGGTGGGGTGATGCTGCAAGGTGGGGAAGTCGGGAGAGGTGGGTTGCGCCGGGAGGAGGTGTGGTCGGTGGGAAGACACCGAGAGGGGAGGCACCGGAAGGGGTGGCAGGGGGTTGCGCCAGTTGGTGGGAGAGATGGCCGGTGGGGAAGGTGGGGAAGGCAAATGAGAGGGGAGGCACGAAGAGGAGGTGTCACCGCGCCGGGGGGAGGGTTGACCGGTGGGGAAGGTAGCCGGCCGGTGGGGTGGGGGGGAGGTAGCCGGCCGGTGGGTGGCGTCGCTGAGATTGAGGTTGTTGGGGAGGTTGGGAGTTTGTTGGGGATGTTGGGAGCCGGCGGGGTTTGTTGGGGAGGTTGGGCGGCCGGGAGAGGGGTGCGGCGGGGTGGGGTTCACCGGGAGAGGTGCGGCCGGGAGGGTGAGGGGTGGGCTAGGGTTTTGCCCGGAGGTGCTCTGATACCATGTAGAATGAGATTGGGGGAATCACCACACACCCAAGTGGGGGGGGTGCCTTTCATATATATAGCCATGTACAGGTACAGGGGTACATTAGTAATTATCCTAATAGTATGGTAGATTGCAATCCCTGCCACGTTCCCATGGAGACGAGGCTTAAGCTGAGCAAGGCAAGCTCAGCCCCTCTCACAGACACCACGGCCTACCGGAGCATCGTCGGGAGCTTGAGGTACCTGGTGCACACAAGGCCCGACATTGCGTACTCGGTGGGCTACGTAAGCCGCTTCATGGAAGCGCCAACCACGAACACTTGGCAGCAGTCAAGCATATACTTCGGTACATTGCTGGTATGCGGAGTTATGGCTGCCGTTACATGAAGAAGTTGGAGGAGCCACGATTTGTCGGCTACAGCGATAGCGACATGGCCGGCGACGTCGACGATCGCAAGAGCACGACGGGCGTCTTCTTCTTCCTCGGCCACAGCCCCATCAGTTGGCAATCTCAGAAGCAGAAGGTTGTGGCGCTGTCCTCTTGTGAGGCCGAGTACATTGCGGCGACGACGGCCGCCTGCCAAGGTATTTGGCCCTTCGTTTACTCGCTGACTTGAAGAATGAAAAGGCAGGCAGTGTTATGCTTAAAGTCGACAACAAGTCAGCAATCTCCTCAAGCAAAAATCTGGTATTCCACGACCGGAGTAAGCACATAGACACCCGATATCATTTTATTCGGGAATGCGTTGAAGACGGTAAAGTTGAGGTGGAGTACATCAAGACCGAAGAGCAGCTAGCTGACATTCTGACGAAGGCGTTGGGCCACGTCAAGTTTCAGGAGCTGCGTACAAAGATCGGCATCGTCGAGATTAAGAAAGCGCATCAAGGATTAGGGGGTGTTTGTTGATTAATCCTTGAGCAGTTTTTTCTTGCATTTATTACCGGTAACATTTCCGTTTCTTGTTTTGATTAGCAGTCATGCATTATCTTTTCTTTTGCCTTGTGCATTATGGTTGTGCTTTAATGCTAGTTATGGGCTAGTATTATGGCTGAGTAGTAACGGTTGGCTGTAATGTTTTCGGTTAGCCTTTTCATTGCATTGATTCTTGTAACGTATATGTTCAGTTACCTCTTTCACGTGAGAATAAAAGGAGAGAAAGAAAACAGAAAATGCTGTGACATTGACAGCACAAAAACGTCTTTGTGTTCACTTGTTCACCTCTGTTGATTGGTGTACCAGGCGAGTGTGTGTGTTTGTCCAGTGACTTGTGTTGAGTAGACCTTGGTGATCCGGCGAGCGGGCTGACATCACCACCAGCTAAGCTGCCTGCCGGCCCTCCCTCCTAGCTTCTTCTTCCCCGTCTCTAGTTTTGTAGCATGGCACAGAGCAGCAGCTAGCACCGTCCACTTGATAGCATCGTAGGAAAGGAATCAGGAGGAACGGCGAACCGTTGCAGCATGACCCTTTTCTCTTTCAGGCTTACCACCACCACCGCCACCAGTTTCGCAGTTACGCCTTATGCTAACCTGCAGGCACAGGTGCTCTTCGTACTGCCCGATCACCGTCGCCGGGGACCTGCCCACGTTTGCGTCCGCATCCGGTCGCCGCATTGTCCCCGGTACCTACATCAGCTCACTATCTCGGTCATTGTACATGCATGTATATATGATTGAATGGCTCTGACTCTCTGGTCGGTTATTGTACTCTTGGCCTGATCGTAAGAGCTCCAAAGCTTTTGACTCCATCTCCTGCCTTATCTGCTGGATATGCTACAAGCGAGAGGCTTTAGCTCGAGATAGAGAGTGGATCTCTATCCTTCTATGGACGTCGAGCTAAAAAAATAACTCTTAATGGCACCCGTGGGGAGAAGATCTGGCACCACTGTGGAGTTGGGCAAGGCGACTCCTTATACCCCTACCTCTTCATTCTTGCAATGGACACCCTGCAATGCATTCTTGATGGTGCGACACAGCAAGGATGGCTCACACCACTCCCGAGGAGGGCAGAAAAATCACGGATCTCTCTATATGCGGATGATGCAATGATTTTCCTAGCGCCGATCAAAGGTGATGTACAAAGACTTAAGGAACTTTTTAGCATATTTGGTGAGGTTACATGACTTAGAATAAACATCCAATATAGTGTCGTCATTCCCATATGATGCCAAACTCTTGATCTTGATGACATACTTCAGGACTTCCCGGCCATTAGGAAATATTTACCATGCATGCACATACCTTGGACTACCACTCTCACTGCGCAAGCTATGGATAGTTCAGTTGCAGCCCTTGATAGACAAGATCGAAGTGAGATTAGCGACGTACAAAAGAGTCATGTTCTCTAAAGCTGGTCGACTGACTATCCTGAAGACGGTTCTGATGGCCATACCCATCTACCAGCTAATGGTGGAAGACCTACCTGCACGGGCACGCAAAAGAATCGACAAACGGCGAAGGGCATGGTTTTAGAGCGGCAACGATTCGTGCACAGGAGACAAATGCTTGGTAAATTGGAAAACAATATGCCGCCCCAAATGTTACATCCCCATTTTAATAAATGGAATTATTATGCATTTCACGAGCATTTTTTTGTTTTTGGAGCATTTGCATCATTTATTGCATTTGGAAAATCGTAATCAAAGGTTAAACTATAACCTAAATCAACTCTCCAAAAGAAAACAAAAATAAAAACTTGTGATCATCATTGGAAAATAATTTATTTAAATACTATCATAATTATCATAAATATATATATTTTCCCCAAAATTTTAGAACTTAATTCAAAATTCAAACCAAGTTTTAAAAGCCCTTGCTGTTAATGAATTAAAATAAGAAGAATGAATCTTGAATAGTGAGGTTTAAAGTTTTATATGAGTACTAGGACATCCCAGGGATCCCTCTAAATTATTTCAGAATTTTAGAACTTTATTTGCTATTTTTTTAGCTCGGTCAAAGTAGGAAGGTTTGGATTTTAGAGCAGTCAACAGAGGAGCTGTTCGGACCAGTCCAAATGGAATCCAGCTCCAATCATACCAATACGAACGTCATCTTGGGCCCGCTTGTAAGCCTCGTCTTCAACCCCCCGTTGGGCGCTCAAAAGCCAAGCTCCACGCGGCCTTTGCGCTCAAGAGCCGCACCAGTGGACGCCGTGAGCCACCGCCCATTGTGACCTGTCCCCGAGCTTGTCCGTTTGATGTTGTTGCCATATCCGTATTCATCCGAGCTTAATACCCCCTCTTCCTCCTCCAAATTGCCCATTCCTTCTCTCAGTGGCTGAGAAGGAAGGAGCTCGCTTGTGCAACCTGCTAGAGTAAGCTTCGATCCAATGCACACTATCTCTTCTCCGTTCAATGTCGTGCCCATTGAAGGGATACGAGTAGGTTAGAGAGCTGACAATTCAAAAATTCTACCATGTAAACCAGGAAGCCAAGCAAGTAGATGATCACAGATCATTACTACCAGATGCGCAGTGCAGCGGAAGAAGAGTAGGAGCAGCCTGGTCCAACGAAGAGCACGTCGATGAAGTGGTCGTAGTCGATCGTTCAACATCCTCGCAATCGATCGTCCCTCCAGCAACCTCCAACGTTCCTTGTGAAGATCACGGATTGTCCTCAAGCGCAATAGCGACCGCAGTAGCGCCTCTACGGTATCCACATGTCCAGGGAAGGAACACCGAACGCCGGTGTGCTAGCACCAAGTCGCACGGCAGGGCTCTCTCGGGAAGATGGCGGCTAGGGTTTTAATGGAGCAACTCACGTCTCTCGCATGTCATCTGCTTCCATCCAACAAATCAAGCATCTCCTTATATAGTGCCAATGACGGATCCTATCCGAACACGTTTTGTTCCAACCTGTTAAGTGTGTGACCCGTTAGGTTTATGCGTAGTCGGTTGTGACTCGGAAACCTTTTACGACCACGAGTCGTTAGCGGTTCCTAGCAGAACATAATGATTCCCGAATATACACAAATTATATCGGACGAACCTTAATGCAATATGATCTACAACCAGTCCTCATCATTTACGATCACCAGATTCGTCACGACCATGCGCGGATCGTACGACTAGTTCATATTTAGTCTCGATCGATTCAGAACTCCTTACGATCGGTTTTGACCACTCGTGATTACGTTCGACCGATCTACGATCACCAGATTCTATACGACCAATCAGAATCGATTGAACTAAGCGACCTACTCGTGTATTCTCCTTTGCCTCACGATATCCGGTTTGAACTCCGTGAGATATATGTCATCCATGTACTCGCTCAATACTTTCTCGATCGAGTATCAGATAACCTTATGTGGTCGAACTCTTTGACCAGGAGTGGCATGACCATGCACTTTCTTTATCCGACCACTTCGAGGGGTCCAGAGATATCTCTCCCGTTGTGTTAAGAGGGGCAAATCACATATTCGACCAGTCACATCTCTCCGCATATTTCATAGCATACCCGAAAGCAACCTTTATAACTACCCAGTTACGAGTAGCATTTGGCAACCCCTAAGAGTGCTATTACACATGTAGGGAACCATGCTGATCTCAGGTCTAAGGATTATACGTCATCATTACTTGAGACCAACTAATGACACATACAATCATAACAATCTCAATAGTGTCTCAAGGTAGGTCTATCCAACCCATGTTCTCTAACATGTATTCATATTATTGATTTGATATCCTATATCTATGACTGGTGAAACATGGTTATCAACCAATACATATGCTGGTCATAGAGTCACTAGTGTTCCGACCAGTGACATTCGAACAGGGGTACTTTTAGAACGACATCATATAAGTTAAAAAGTTTCACCAACAAGTCACATAATCGTTGATCTATATAACTGATGATTCATTCAAGAAATAGAATAGCATTTATTCAGTAACTCATAAATATAGACGTGATACAATCATCTCTATGATTGTCTCTAGGGCATATCACCAACACCCATTTGTGCTAATGCCGGAAAGGCCTCGGTCTTACGGAAATAACCCAGGGTTTCTCACACCAAACGTCTTGGAGGGCTCGGAGTCTTGCAACTAGAATACTTCGGTTGAGCGCTGCGGCTCCCCTGGCTTTGGCACCAATGGAAAACACTAGATAAGCAATGGAGCGGGATGCGACTCCCAATAAATAAAACAGACAAAACCTTGTCCAGAGCCTCCATGACGATATCAGAGGGGACAAAATGAAGGTGAAATTTTGGAAAGACACTTGGTTACACCACAAACCGAGGAGGTCATACCGACCTCTTCAAATTACGACGAAAAGAAAGAATGGATTGTCGATCTCGTAAGAAGGATAACGGGAACTCATGTAGTGGACTTTGTACACCTCTTCACACGCTTGGACGGGGTGGTCCTCACGCTAGAAATTTCGCACACCATTACTTGAAATGGACAATCTCGTGAGAATACTTGGCAAAATCGGCATACTTGGCTCATTCACGGTTTGATCGACAGACCTATGAGCGAGTTCATCTGAAACCATGGGCACCGCAAAATGCAAAATCTTTGCATGGCTCCTCATTCAACACCAACCGCCAATGTTGGATGTCCTAGCAACCAGACATATGCCCAACGACCCCGGTGCCTACTTTGCACCAACCAACAGGAGACACAAAATCACTTGTTCACTGCCTGTAGCTACTCTAAAAGAATATGGACCTTAGTGGCGTCATGGTTCCAAAGCAATAATTTAAACCCGATGCAGGGAACACTCATGAAAACCTTTTTGAGTGGGGGTCACAGATAGTGCAAGTCGAGCGAACGGACAAAAGGAAAGGGCAAACCACCTTAATCATCCAGGTTCTATGGCAAATTTGAAAAGAAAGAAATAGGAGTATTCTCCAACAACACAAAAATGATCCCACATGGACGATGGCAATAATAAAAGAAGAAGCACTTGCTTGGATCATAAGCGGAGCGTTAGTGTTGAAGTATAAGTGAATTGCCCGTCTTTCCTTATCAGCTTAAGCTTTTGGGTGAATTGGTTGGTGCATGCAACTCAATATGGTATCAGAGCCAAGAGGTCTTGAGTTCAAGACCCGGCTGACGCAATTAAGAAAAATAATTGCAGCCCATTTCTATTCCACGTCTTAGGCCTGAGGGAGCCTACACGTGAGGGGGAGTGTTGAAGTATAAGTGAATTGCCCATCTTTCCTTATCAGCTTAAGCTTTTGGGTGAATTGGTTGGTGCATGCAACTCAATAGTTAGCACTTGCGCTTTACTCACCAGGACAAAGTGTGCCGACCATTTTCCAATTTGACTAACTACCAACTTATTTGGGCAGCTCGATCAGCATGGCGTTTGGCAGCCCCCGGCGCAAATAGGGCCGTCGGCAACACCAGTGGGGCACTCGGCACCGCCTGCTACATGAGGCCATCAACCAGGCGTCAGCACTCAAGTAATTCTCTTACCAAGGTCGGCTGCAGACCTCGGAGCACGCTAATCAGACATGGCAGAAGAGACCACAATCTAGCACAAATAAGGGAATCAAAACTGGTACGAGCGTTGGAATGACCATTCACAGAGACTGGTCCAATGCTCAGAGGACCCGGTAATAGCCAGCAGTGGTTGTTGGATGTCGTCTGAGAAGCGCCCCCTTCCCCGATGGGCATGAAGAAATGTTAAACGACACCATGCTACTGCCATTTCGCTGCTCCCCCCATCTTCAGTTACCCTTCAGCGTCTCCTGTGAATTGTCTGTAGCTCATCGGTATTGAGTTGCATGCACTAACCAGTTCACCCAAAAGCTTAAGCTGATGATGAAAGACGGATAATTCACTTATACTTAAACAATCAGAACCTTGCCGGCAGGGCGCCAGGGTTCCCTATCTATCCTGAGAGCTATGGCAACTACCTATTGGCCACGAGTGAAAGAATCGCTGAGAAGGCAACTGGGGCAAATGATCAATGGATAACTGGTTTCTTGTTCCACCTCATAAATGACCTTCATATGCCCCATGATGCCCAGTTTGCAGGGAAGCAAGTAAAGAGACCAGGCATATCTGTTTTTATCATCTTCCTTTGGGGTTTCTTTAAGTGGTTCTACATAGCGGCTGATGATCGCGGACTCCAAAATTCCCATCATTAAACCGGCAAGCTTGCAACAATAGGTTACAGGCTATTGAGGGCCTCTCCTCGCTTCCAAAGAGCTGCCTCACTCTTTGTTACATATTCTTTACTGCAACAATTGCCGTCAACTTGATAAGAGAGCTGATGCCCAATAAGAGCCAGAGCAGAAATATTTGGACCTGCAGTTGCTTCCAGCTTGATATGTGCTAATGGACTGGGTTTTTTTTGCCTCAGTCAGTGCTGGCTCTTGCCAAGGTGAAACCAATCTGCATGAAGATCCTGTTGAGAAGGACAAATGACAAGGTGGATGATTTCCTTGCAACTTTATCATAGAATGGTTGGAGAAAAGAGAACCTTAAGTGGTGAAGCAAAGATTCAGTTTGACAGCGGATGCCTCTCTTCGGTGCACTGCCCTGTAGACCGTCAGAGCCATTGCCAATGGCGTGTTCTTTCATTACGTTTTTTTTGTTTACACCCGACTGTGCTGGGCAAACAGACTTTTGTTTTGTTCTGTTTTTGGTTTACTCCTTCTTTAATGCAATAATGGCAAAATTTTGCCATTTCCTAAAAAAAGTTACAACCATTTGGGAGGAAAACAAGTGTCAAACATTTTTTTTCCCGAACAATGGTAGAAACAAAAAACCATAATTGCACCTTGTTGTTAGGTATTGGTAGCATTTACTACTTCGAGGTCACCAGAAATGGGAAATTGGGACTCTGCCGTGCAGCTCGTGCTCCCACTCGATTCCAAGTAAAGCTAGTGACTGTCTGATCCCAAAACTTCTATTCAGAATAGCAGAGGAGATTTAACCTTTCCAGTGGCAGCATTTGAACATTGATGGTAGTTTCTTGATAGTGTGAGCTTGAAATTCGCAGTTGGTGACCTCCATGGTGATCTCTACCAAATGAGAGCTGCGCTGGTGTTGGCCGGTGTCCTGAGCTTAGAATCAGATAGTCATGTGTGGACCGACAGGTGGACAGACGGTAACATTTTTGTTCCATGTTTGCTGCACATTCCAAGCCCTCTCTATTGGTTCATTAATTTTTTTTTCTCAAGTTTGCTTTTAAGAGAATAGATTCTGCAAATTGTAAGCATGCTGCACCTTCATTTCCCTGTTTTGGTTGAAAACAAAAGTGCAATGACTTGCAATCTCCTGCATTGTTCAGTCAAAATGTGTCAACTTGGTATTTTCTCTGGATACCAGTACCACACAACACAGTGTGCTCCCTGTCTTCTCTTTAGAATTTTGCGTTCTCTGCTGCTCTCAGTTGCAGCTCTCAGTTGCAGCTATTGTTCGGTGCAATTTTGCACCTTTTTTTGAGATTTTTTCCCACCACCACGGATAAGTATGTGATATGCTTGCATACATGTGCTGGTTCAAGTTGGGGAGATCCTCGACCGTGGTGAAGATGAAATTGCAGTACTGTCACTGTTGAGTTCATTGAATATGCAAGCGAAATCTCAAGGTGGTGCTGTGTTTCAGGTTTGACCATTACTTCCTATCCTTCTAAATACTTTACGGCTTTGTTGATACTTATTCTGATATGGCACTTTATTTTTTTTGGTAGCTGTTGTAGTCTTTAAGGTCAAGAAAAGTGAGTTCTTATTATATTAAGAGTCTTAGTAAGAGAAGTCCAAACTGTATTAGGAATCCTAGTCTTAAGAGTAAGTAAGGAAAGTAAAGGAGTTCTAATTGTAATAGGAATCCTAGTAAAAGAGTTCAAATTGTATTAGGAGTCTATGTCTTAAGGATCAAGTAAGAAGTCATATATAATAAGTAGGCATTGTAACCTTTTCAAGGGAAAAAAAGCAAAAAGAATCCATAAGACATAGACTTCAAATACAATTTGAACTCTTTTATTATGATTTCTAATACAATTAGAACTATCTTACTTTCTTACTTAACCCTTAAGAATAAGACACCTAATACAATTTGGACTTCTCTTACTAGGACTCTTCATACAATAAGAGCTCACTTTTATTGACCCTTAAGATTACAACAGTAGGTTAATGGAAATCATGAAACCATGAATGTGGAAGGCGATTTCCGGTACGTTGATCCAGGAGCATTTGGCGAGTGCATACGCTTCCTCGAGTACTTGGATGAATGTGATGGCAACTGGGATGATGCTTTTCTCAACTGGGTTAATGTTTCTGAAAGGTGGAAAGAAGAATACCGGGCATCGCCTAATGGTGACTGGTGTCCTTGGAACTTTGTCAAGGTAATAAATAGTAATAAAACCATTGATTGTGTAGTGCCAAACTTGTTCAGTTAACCACTTTTGGATAAGTCTTTTCATGATCTATATCTTTCAATTTAATCAGTCGTAAACAAATCCACAACCAAATGAAATAACCGACAACATTTCCTTTGTCGAATAGTCTGTAAAAGATGCATAATAAAGTATTCACTTCTGCTTCTGAAATGTTTCCTTCAAATGTTCAGATAGCAGCAGAAAGGATTTGCTGCCAGATCATCACTTTCCAAGCGAGGTGGCCCGTTAGTTTGTGAATTGGCACGTCATCCTGTTGTTCTTAATGTCAATGACTGGATTTTTTTTGCCCATGGTGGCCTTCTTCCTTATTGTTACAAAATAGTGCATATATCAATAGAGACGAGAGACATAAATTTTACGTGAAAAACCCTTACGGGAGAAAACCACGGTCGTCAATGAGCCGTCTCCCTCCCCGTGCGGCTTACAAGAGGTATATAAAGGGGTAAACGGACTTGGAATCCAAGTAAGAAACCTAATCCGCTAATATAGCATATTTTGGATTCGACCATATATAGGAATTCAGATCACATATTTCAACAATCTCTGCCTTGAGACGGATTTTCTCTTGTAGCATAATAAAGAATCATGAATCACCGAAATAATTCCACAGTAAGATAAAAATCACCGTGCGCTAATTAGTCTTTAGGACTAAACTGTAACACCAACTAAACTTGAGCAAAGCTCAAATTTAGTAACAGAAACTGACTTTGTCATCATATCAACTGGATTATTATGAGTACTTATCTTGCACACCTTGACATCACCTTGAGCAATAACACCTCGAATAAAGTGATATCTCACATCAATATACTTTGTTCTCTCATAGAACATCTGATCGTTTGTAAGGCATATAGCACTCTAACTATCACAAAATATAGTAGTGTAAGAATTATCTCTACAAAGCTCAGTGTACAAACCTCTCAACCAAATAGCTTCTTTACAGGCTTCAGAAATAGCCATATATTCTGCTTCAGTGGTAGATAAGACAACAGTAGCTTGTAAACTTGCCTTCCAACTAACATCACAACCACCAATTGTGAAAACATAACCTGTGAGAGACCTCCTCTTGTCTAAATCACCAACATAATCAGAGTCAACATAACCAACAAGTTCATCTCTAAAATTCTCAAACTGCAAACAAGCATTAGAAGTGTCACGCAAATATATGAAAATCCACTGAACTGTTTTCCAATGCTCTTTTCTAGGATTAGCCATGTATCTACTAACAACACTCAGTGCATGAGATAAGTCAAGACGAGAACAAACCATATCATACATAAGAGAACCAACTGCATTGGAATATAGAACTCTAGACATGTACTCAATATCATAATCTAACTCAGAACATAAGGCTGAAGATAATCTGAAATATGAAGCTAATGGAGTACTCACTGGTTTTACATCATGCATATTAAAACGACGAAGAACCTTCTCTATATAACCTTGTTGACTAAGGTATAACTTGTCAGATTGCCCATCTCTAATAATCTCCATACCAAGTTTTTTTTGTTGCACCTAGGTCCTTCATCTGAAATTCATTACTCAATTGTGCTTTCAGCTTTGCTATTTCGACTTATCTTTGCAAAAGAATCAACATATCATCAACATAGATAAGCAAATGAATAGTTAGACCATCAACAATCTTTAAATAAATACATCTATCATAATCGATCGCTTAAAATCATAAGAGAGCATAAAGGAGTCAAATCTCTTGTACCATTGTCTAGAGATTTGTCGGACCCAAAATTTCACTCGACCCTCTGTATATCTGCACTAGTCCAGATCACGCTAGTGCACACAAGTGGCAACATCGATGAAATATCATTTCCATATACAAAGATGACTAATAAATAGGCAAATAACAATAAATATCGAGTAAAGACCTTAAGGTCAAAGCTACAATTAATGCCTCGAGGCTAATAGCTCAACGAAGTCGCAATGAACGAAACGGAATAACTCGGTGAAGCCCATCCATATGCCCACAGCAATCGGTGGCGTGCGCGACCTAGTTCTTCTCGATCCTTGAAGTAGACCTTGTTGACCGACGATTCCTCCATTTCTCAGAGGTTTGGGCGCAAGTTTTACAACAAGCGTGAGTACACAACCGCACTCGCAAGTCATACCACGTAATGCAATGTATAGATGCGAGCTTATTCCAAAGGAAATGGCTTCGTGGTTATTTTGCGAAATGCAATATTTGCAATTGAATACAAGTAATAGATTGAAAGCATAATTCAAAACAAATAGACAAAATTAATTTAATGATTGTTTTCACAAAGACACACACCTAACCAAATTCTTTCACACACCAAATGACTTAAATCACACAATTGTCCCTTCCCAAAGGTTTTATGAAAAATCTACCCCTCGTGTGAAATCCCGAGCATTGTCCATTACATGACGCATTTATTCGAATAGATTGTTTAACACTCTGCAGAGGTTGTACACTTTACCCACACGATATAACCAGTGTGGCGCGACCGATCATAACAAAACAGCTTCGGCAACTTCGTCTCAACATTGACGTTCTTATTCACACATCCCATATCACAAAGCTTAACCTATCCACCGAACCCCAATGTTGAAACTCCGTAACCTACTAAGTTAGGCTGTCACCGCACATGTGGTCGATAAAGATAGCTCAGCTCAATGGCGCACAAAGTTAAGTCCTTAATTGACCAAGGCAAGACTTCCAGCTTTTCTAACTAAACCACACAGATAAATCCCAATCACAAAGCCACCGTTCACACAAGATCCACCACTTGCCTCACCCAAATCCTTTACCACCCAGCTGGTTTTAGTGCAACACATGCCATCACGAAGTAATAACACATAGCACACGCTTTTACACAAAGTTCCATAGTCACTTAGTCAAATTTATAATTGCAACTCAGGTGATGATGATGACTCGTTGCATGGCTAAGCAATCTACTCGTACTAACCAACCCACGTTGGTAATACCATAGCACCAACTAAATATGAACCAATCTAGGTGACAAAAGATTATGACATACAATGGACAAAGTGGATATAACAAATTGGATTAATAGCTAAACCCAAAAGCATTTAAATAATTACTTAAAGTAAATGCAATAATTTGAATCAAAGAAATTTTGAAAACTCGATTCAATATGATCAAAGGTATAACTTGCCTTGCTATAGCAATGATGATCTTATTTTATCTTCAATCTTCTACTTGCTTGATCTTCCGCTCCTTCTGGACGATTCCGGACTTCGCTGCCTAACGAAAGAAAGCGCAAAACAAACTAAATTCAAAAGACAAATCAAATAAACTCCAAATTGAAATTGAATGGCACTGGAAGGTAGGTATTGAATTTATATGAATTTAGAAACTTGAATGGGTTCAATCGGATTCGGATGAAGAAGATATGTCTTTTGGAAGATTGGAATTCACATAAAATGATGAAAAGCTTACGGAATATTCTCGAATATTCTATTCCGAAAATATTAGAAAAAGAATAAGTGTATGATAGGTGGACTGATCAGTATTTATGGATTTCTAGAATTAAAATAATTCCAGAAATAAGGTAGAGAGAGTGACAAGTGGGACCAATAAGATAAAAGGATTTTCAAGAATTAAATTAATTCGAAAATAGAATTAGGGGTTGACATGTGGGGCCATCGGTCTATGGACCAGTCCACAGAGATATGCTAGTCCACGGTGGACCAAGCTCATGAATAGGGTTTGACCAAGATTGACTGACATACGGACCCGCATGTAAGAGAGATAAATAAATAAGGTGTTTAATTAGGACGATGACATGTGGGGTCTACATGTAAGTGATAGATATTTATATTTCCTTGCATGACATAGAGAAAGAAAGAATTAACACGTACATGCATTGAAGAAACATTACATGCAACAGAGAATTAAACAATGGCTTGCAAGTGGGACCAACATGGAAGAGAGAGATATATATTTGGCTTGAATTAATTAGATGGAAAGGAAGGACAGAGAGGAAATCGAACAGGAAGAAACAAGAAACGTACATACCGGACACATATATGCATGAACAAGTGAATGTAAGGCATGGCGTGTTCTTGCTCATGGCGGTGACGACGAACGAGGCGAACCAACGTTGGCGAAGGGGCAAACGGAAAGGAAACGACGAGCCGGAGATGATGACGCGGTCCGGACGTCGAGATTTTGCTCCATGCGGCAAAGAATGACGCGAAGAACGCCGACGACGGCGGCCTCACGGCGCGTAACACTTCCGGCGATGCTCGCAGAAGGAGGTGAGCACGGCGTAGAACGCGCGACGCGAACTCAACGGTGGTGGAGTTGAAGGCGGTGATCAACGGTTGCGAGTAATTGACCGAGAAGGACGACGAACAAGAGGCGAGAACGCCAAATTCTCGGCGCACGGTGGATGAAACTTGAATCTACAAGAGGGGAAAGATAGGTATTGACGAGGGGCACAAGATGACGCGGTCGGATTTTGGAGAAACTCACCGAGGAAGCGAGGAACGCGATGAACACGCTTTCGCTTTAGGGCTTGACATGGCCGACGGTGCTCGGTGATCTTCGGGTGAAGAGGAAGGAACCATGACGTAGAACACGACGATGCGAAACCAACGCCGCAGACGGTTCGGCGGGGACGCCGGATGAAGCCGTAGTTCGCCGGAGAAGAACTTTGGTTGGAGCTCGGTTTTCGGAGATTGCAATAAAATAGATCGGTTTGGAGGAAACCAATTCGTGGGATTGGAAGAGGAGATCAATACGACGCGTGAGGCACAAACGCTCGCTTTTATATGCAACGTGAGAGGAAGATATGATTTTTAGAAATTTTTCTTTGCTTATGTATAGGAAACGGGCTCGGAGGTTCCGCTCGAGTTGGAAGATGAACAAGTCGCAAGTTACCAGAGCACGTGAGGCGTGAGAGAGAAATCAGTCATTTTTAAGGTAAATTTAGGTTTGTTTAGTGAGAGTGCAAATACTCACATGCATGCTTACATGCTTCTTGTTTCATGCAACTTTGAGTAACATGACATGGTTAAGTTAATTTAGAAACTATATGCATGATCAAAGTATAAGAATCAAGATGCCTAATAAGTATTTCGAGGTATCTTCTACCCCCCCTTAATTTTTTTTTCGGTACATGAAGATAAGTTGAGGAAAGAATGGGCATAAGGTGAGGGAATGGCAATGGGTATGCAATATAATTCTAACATGTACTAACTACTCCAAAAGGCTCCTACATAGTTGCTATACATGCCGTCCGTAGGCGATGTGCAACTATTTGGAACAAAGAGAGCAAGTGGTTACAAAATCTAGCGTCTACAAGCTAACTAATACCATTAGGGTGTAGATATATTCTACAAATAAACCCTAATTTAATCCTAATATCGCAATAAGGCATCGTCTAGGGGAAATTGACATTACCCTAACCCGATTGCAAACACATAACAATAAATGAACTCCAAATGTTTGTGTGAACGCATAAGACCAGTGCAAAACCACAAAGCAAAAGATTTGCTTCCCGGTACGACTAACTCGTATTGAATGAACGAGCAATCGTTTAGGATGATAACATTTTAGAACGCAACTCAAGTTCTAACGCATCTAAAAAGACATGGCAAAAACCATATAAGGGTGCATTGGGCACTAGCCATCTAATATCACATCTTACCCTTTTAATCCCATGAGTTTTAGTTGATTTAACATCTCATTTTTAACCCTAACGAACTAAGTGCTCGTAGTCCAAAACTTGTACTTGCTGTCCAGATCTTGTATCCGAGCTCCGAGATGAGTGCTTCAACTCTTCACAACCAACGCTTCATGTTTTTAACACTCATTATTCCCCAGACCAAATTTAACCGATAATCAACTAACTTTGAAAGGAGAAGAGAGGGGAACAACTTTTTCGAAAACTCAACAAGAATAAGGCAAGATGAGCAAACTAAGATAGGTAAGGAGTAAAATCTGAGAACTTACTTAAGTTTTCATAACCCATTTGACACTTTGAAAATAAGTTTTTCAAAATATCCTAATGACGACCAAGCTAGGGGTTTCTACGGTCAGCACAGCTCTGATACCAACTTTGTGAGGACCCCAGTTTATTCGACTTGTAATGCTTAGCCTTCCATTGACCCTAGCATCACAATTCAAATAAACTGCCTCGTGATATGTATACTTCCCAGAAATGCAGTATACACACCCCGTTACAAAATCATGCATCAAATCCATACCCGAGAGGTTACAATATCAAAACTACAAATATACAACAGATTGAAATCACAAGATAAATAACAAACTACACAGCGGAAGCAAAAGCCATAAGATGGCGATAAATAAAAGAGCCAATTAGTGTGCCTTTACCCACAAGGCAACCAACCGGCCGCCAAGCTAGTCGTCAAACCCGTAGCACACCACAAAAGGGAAGCCCTTGGGCTCACCTCCTTCCTCTCGCAACAAAAACATTAAGAAAGCATCCGAGTACAAAAATTGTTTTTGTACTGCAAGACCGACGTGTAAGGGTAATGTAACTATAATTTAACTACATGCAAGCTTTATTTAAGTGGAGAGGGCTCGACTTACTTTTAGCAGAAAGCAAGTTTTCTTTTGCAATAATGTAATAGTTTGAAGGCGCTTTAACAATTCAAATTTTTATTTGCGAAATAACAAATGATACATGAAGTAGTAACAAAAAGACATCCTGGAGATGACCAACCCAATGGCCATCACAACAATAGTATGAACACCCGTTCATACCAACCCGCCAAGTTTTAATTAAATGTTGTAGTCTAGTTCTCACGGGCGATCCGAGCGTGTCCATAACCTAGGACGAGGCTATTCGAATAGTTTTAACCTCGCAGGGTGTACCAATGTACCCACACTTTTAGACCGCTTTTCCACCACCACGGTTAGCATACTTCCTTTGGTATGCAGGGCACGCTAAGTCTAACATGACGTTTTCCAATATTGTGTATCAACTACGAGTCGCCGTATGGATAGAAATCCATACGCTTACATGGTAAAGCCGAAAGACAACAAATCCCATCACGGGTGAAGCTTTTGGACAACTACCATGCTCCCAACACCATCCTCCCGCGACCTCCTGCGACCCGGAGCCAATACACGCCAAAGTACTAAGTCAAGAGAGGTCCCATATACTCTAGTGTGGTTAGCACGCAAAATGCTCAAGACGGTGGCGCAAGTAACTCGGTCCTTAATTAACTCTGCACCTTTCCACCACACCCAAAAGCACACCAATCTTACCATTGTGCCCAAGTCCAAATCATTTTGTTTTCATTTTTAGTTTTCACAAGTAACATAGCACAAAGGTTGAAAGTATAAAAGTCATAATAATTTGTGTGATCAAAGTTACCGACTAAGTCGATAACCGCCCAATTCTACCTAGTATCTAAGCATTGCTAAGCATCATATTGTAAAGACAAATAAAAGGCCTAAATCATTCACCGGCTCTAATTCACCGGTGAGAATAATATTCCTAAGGTAGTGGCAGGTGAACAATTTTCGTGGCAACAATGCAATGGGATTAACTACCTCTAATCGACAAAATAATCATTGACACAAAGGCATGCATACGCATTTGAGTAAAACAAAATATTAGATTTTAAAAGTAATAGGATTGAGTGGATATGATCAAACTGCTTGCCTTTGCTTTGTTTGAGATATTCGACTAGTCTGAGAGGATCACTCGATATCAACGTCATCTAACGATAAAAAGCGCAAAGCGAAAAACAAATAATAAACACAGAATGCCAAAAGTATCCAAAACAAAGTATCAACACGTAAGATAGATCATGAAATTAGGAACAAAAATTAGTTGATTCGAGTTTATTTTAAATTAGTTAGATTTCTTCCGATTGCTGTTTTCAAACTTATTTATTTTCCACGATAATCATACACTCAAAATCAAACCTCTTATATGTTCTATTCTTTCGACATACTATGATGGTGATTGCGTGCACATCTATTAGCTGCAAAAGGGCTCTAGATACCGACTTGACTATCCTAGCCTAACTGTTCACTTAATTATCATTTTATTCAATAGATTTTCTCACTGACTGCTACTAGCTATTTAACACGATCCAAAGGCCTACTGCTAAAACTTACTTTTCAAGTTAAAGGCTTAGGTATTAATTACTTTAATTAGGAAGCAAGTTAGGGGTTCAAGTCATAACATATCATTTAACTTAGCTACAAAGACACCTTTCAATCATTAGTGATATGTTTCATTTATTTTACCCATGGTCATGAGCTTCTAGTTGGACAAAGGGTCATCTACTTACTCATCACTTAACTTAGGTCTATCATTTGCTAGATGATCATCTGCTAGCCCAGATGCATACTACCCTATTTTAAATAGCTAACTACTCTATGTAGCGCACTGTTACGACCTACTGGCTTAGAAAACCAAAAACTCCACTGTCAGCTACCAAACATCCAAATAACATACAAGGCTACACATATGTACGATGACATACTACTAGCATTTTCCAATTACCCTTAATGAGTTATTTACTAACAGAGAGCATTCAAATGAGCCAGCTAAACGCTTTGGTACTACCTAAACCTGGCCTTTGCAAAATATTCAACACCACACTCATCAATCATTCCAAAAGTCCTCACTTAAGCTAGAACAAGATAAATGACATGCTAATCAACACCATTCACATAGAGGAGAGCATATAGTGTAGATAATGAAACTGAAGCTAGCAAAGTGGATGAACAGTAGGGAACCAAGAACACCAAGGCTGAAGCGGCTCGGGACAGCTCAATGTCGACGGTTAGGGAAACTCCGGCAGTGGCCGATAATGACAAGATCAGGACCGGCATGGGCGAGGCGGCCTCAGGGGTGGAGGCGGCGCAGCTCGGGCAGCTAGCGGCGGTGGTTGAACACAAGTGTAAGGGGGCGGCCGAGACGAACTCCACCTACAGAGAAACAAGACAACCTTTGAGGCATTTATACAAACATATAGAGTGCAGGGAGGGGAAAACCGAAAGTGGCTTGGGCATGTGGCGTGGAGGGCGCAACCGGCGAGTGGCGGCGGCGGCGGCGGCGGTGTGGCGGCGGCGCGGCATCCGAGCGATGGCGAAGGAGGCGCAGGGGACCAGTGGAGACGTTGGTGGCGCACGGGCTAGGGTGCAGGGAGATGGGCTCGGTGGTGAAGGCGGCGGTGCAGACTGGGGCCGGCGCAGATCGGGGCCGAGGAAGACGAAGCCGGCGCAGATCCGATCGGTGGGAGGGACGACGGCGCTCGGTGTGCTGGCTCGGCCGAGGGAGACGAGGCCGGCGCGGCTCGGGCGAGCTGGTGGAGACGAGCGGCTACCGGGGCATGAAGGAGCTGAAGTAGCACCGGCAACAGAGGGGAGCAAAGACGGTGGCGACACGCCTCGGCAGGCGCACCCGGCGCACCTGGCCGGAGGCGAGGGGAGGAGCCGAGCACCGGGCGCCAGAGCGAGAGGGCGCCAGGGACGGTGGCAAACAGCCGGGTCGGTGCCAGAGGACGGCGGTGCGGCACAGATCTGGCGACGGTGAAGGCGACCGACGCTGAGGGGCGGCGGCGGCACGAGAGGAGGGGAGAGCCGCACGACGTAGAGGCACCAGGGGGAGAGGCACCAGGGGGGCGGGCTGCTGATGAGGCCGACGGCCGGGGAAGAGGCGCGCTCGGTGGGGGGAAGGTGGCAGCAAGCGGGGGCGCTGGAGGTGGCGGCGGAGAACTCGGTGGAGGAGGGGCCAGGAGCTTGGCTCCATTCCGGTGGAGAAAAGAAGGAAGGGCCTCTCGGCTGGGGAAAATGAGTGGTGTGTGGGAGCTTTTGACTGTTGGGTAAAAATAATAATTAGAGGTGAGGAGTGGGGATGGCAATGAATGGTGAAATGGTGAGGTGAACACAAAAACAAAGAAATATTGCATGGGTCGAAGGTTGTTCTCACTGGATAATGAAATGATGGAAATGAGCGGAGAAGGATGGACCACGCAGATGTTTCGTTTGCGGTCAGAGAACCGAAAAGAGAATGACGATACTAATGTATGCAAAATGACATGATTTTCGAAATGCATGCGAAAACAAGAAATCGATTTCTTTTAAATTAAATCGATTTAATGTTTATCATTACTTGATGAGAGAAAATGGCAAAACGTGCTTTAATTAATTCCTCCATTTATATTTAGAATAATCATACTGAGTTTAGATTTTAAATTATCACTTTCATTTCCATTTGTTTTATTTATCTATTAGGTTGGTGTTTTAAATTCAAACTCAAAGTTGAACATGCAAATTAATCGTGGAACCAATTAAGCTCCAAAATTCGGAAAAACCAACAAGCTCACAAAGAATATAGAATCCAACTAAAATATTCCCACACTTGAAACCTATTTGTTGCAACAAAAGTTTTTAACAAGTCCAAAATTTCACAAATGCACAATAGATGCTTAATTAATCCAACTTAGGATTTTGGGTGTTACAAATCTACCCCCTTAAACAGAATCTCGTCCGAGATTCCGGTGAGTTCTAAGTCGGAACGAAGGTGTGGCAACCTAGGTGGGCTTGGTTACGAGGTCACTTTTCGATTCGACCGCAAATCGAACCCAAATCAATCCAGAGGTTCTTGAAGTTTTAGGTGCTAAAGTGGGAAGCTTTGTTGAAGAATTTCTAATGTCCTTTGTTAAGTGTTTTCTAAGTGGTTGTTTTCAACTCTAAACGAAATGCACCATCCGTTGTCTTGATTTCCTTCAAAGATAGTGCCGAAGATCATGATGTAGTATCCGACGTTGTCGCCACATTTTCCTTCCCATTGCTTTGTTTAACCTTTCCTTTCTTGATTCAAGATAATTTGACATCATGCTTCACGTCGCCTTCGGTAGTATGAAAGACTCGGTTCCACTCAATGACCAAAAAGGGCATTGATCGATAGAACGGAAAGACTGGTTAGATGGTAATCTAGTATCAACACCAGGATTCAGTGCAGAAAAGAGAAGGCAAGCAAGGTTTAAGGTGGTCTCGCTTAACCTCACTTCTCTAGTTCCAATTGTTCGGCTTGGAGAGGAATGTATCAAATGAATGCATGACAGGATGCATACATGCAGTCATTTTTAAGGTAAATTTAGGTTTGTTTAGTGAGAGTGCAAATACTCACATGCATGCTTACATGCTTCTTGTTTTATGCAACTTTGAGTAACATGACATGGTTAAGTTAATTTAGAAACTATATGCATGATCAAAGTATAAGAATCAAGATGCCTAACAAGTATTTCGAGGTATCTTCTACCCCCCCTTAATTTTTTTTTCGGTACATGAAGATAAGTTGAGGAAAGAATGGGCATAAGGTGAGGGAATGGCAATGGGTATGCAATATAATTCTAACATGTACTAACTACTCCAAAAGGCTCCTACATAGTTGCTATACATGCCGTCCAGAGGCGATGTGCAACTATTTGGAACAAAGAGAGCAAGTGGTTACAAAATCTAGCGCCTACAAGCTAACTAATACCATTAGGTGTAGATATATTCTACAAATAAACCCTAATTTAATCCTAATATCGCAATAAGGCATCGTCTAGGGAAATTGACATTACCTAACCCGATTGCAAACACATAACAATAAATGAACTCCAAATGTTTGTGTGAACGCATAAGACCAAGCAGAAACCACAAAGCAAAAGATTTGCTTCCCTGCATTTACTAACTCGTATTGAATGAACGAGCAATCGCTTAGGATGATAACATTTTAGAACGCAACTCAAGTTCTAACGCATCTAAAAAGACATGGCAAAAACCATATAAGGGTGCATTGGGCACTAGCCATCTAATATCACATCTTACCCTTTTAATCCCATGAGTTTTAGTTGATTTAACATCTCATTTTTAACCCTAACGAACTAAGTGCTCGTAGTCCAAAACTTGTACTTGCTGTCCGGATCTTGTATCCGAGCTCGAGATGAGTGCTTCAACTCTTCACAACCAACGCTTCATGTTTTTAACACTCATTATTCCCCAGACCAAATTTAACCGATAATCAACTAACTTTGAAAGGAGAAGAGAGGGGAACAACTTTTTCGAAAACTCAACAAGAATAAGGCAAGATGAGCAAACTAAGATAGGTAAGGAGTAAAATCTGAGAACTTACTTAAGTTTTCATAACCCATTTGACACTTTGAAAATAAGTTTTTCAAAATATCCTAATGACGACCAAGCTAGGGGTTTCTACGGTCAGCACAGCTCTGATACCAACTTTGTGAGGACCCCAGTTTATTCGACTTGTAATGCTTAGCCTTCCATTGACCCTAGCATCACAATTCAAATAAACCAAGCCTCAGGATATGTATACTTCCCAGAAATGCAGTATACACACCCCGTTACAAAATCATGCATCAAATCCATACCCGAGAGGTTACAATATCAAAACTACAAATATACAACAGATTGAAATCACAAGATAAATAACAAACTACACAGCGGAAGCAAAAGCCATAAGATGGCGATAAATAAAAGAGCCAATTAGTGTGCCTTTACCCACAAGGCAACCAACCGGGCCGCCAAGCTAGTCGTCAAACCCGTAGCACAGCTCACAAAAGGGAAGCCCTTGGGGCTCACCTCCTTCCTCTGCAACAAAAACATTAAGCAAAGCATCTGAGTACAAAAATTGTTTTTGTACTGCAAGACCGACGTGTAAGGGTAATGTAACTATAATTTAACTACATGCAAGCTTTATTTAAGTGGAGAGGGCTCGACTTACTTTTAGCGAAAGCAAGTTTTCTTTTGCAATAATGTAATAGTTTGAAGGCGCTTTTAACAATTCAAATTTTTATTTGCGAAATAACAACGATCTGATACAAAGAAGTAGTAACAAAAGACATCCCGGAGATGACCAACCCAATGGCCATCACAACAATAGTATGAACACCCGCTCATACCAACCCGCCAAGTTTTAATTAAATGTTGTAGTCTAGTTCTCACGGGCGATCCGAGCGTGTCCATAACCTAGGGCGAGGCTATTCGAATAGTTTTAACCTGCAGGTGTACCAATGTACCCACACTTTTAGACCGCCTTTCCACCACCACGGTTAGCATACTTCCTTTGGTATGCGAGCACGGCTAAGTCTAACATGACGTTTTCCAATATTGTGTATCAACTACGAGTCGCTCAGATGGATAGAAATCCATACGCTTACATGGTAAAGCCGAAAAGACAACAAATCCCATCACGGGTGAAGCTTTTGGACAACTACCATGCTCCCAACACCATCCTCTCCGCGACCTCCTGCGACCGAGCCAATACACGCCAAAGTACTAAGTCAAGAGAGGTCCCATATACTCTAGTGTGGTTAGCACGCAAAATGCTCAAGACGGTGGCGCAAGTAACTCGGTCCTTAATTAACTCGGCACCTTTCCAATCACACCCAAAAGCACACCAATCTTACCATTGTGCCCAAGTCCAAATCATTTTGTTTTCATTTTTAGTTTTCACAAGTAACATAGCACAAAGGCTGAAAGTATAAAAGTCATAATAATTTGTGTGATCAAAGTTACCGACTAAGTCGATAACCGCCCAATTCTACCGGTATCTAAGCATTGCTAAGCATCATATTGTAAAGACAAATAAAAGGCCCTAAATCATTCACCGGGCTCTAATTCACCAGTGAGAATAATATTCCTAAGGTAGTGGCAGGGGTGAACAATTTTCAGGGCAACAATGCAATGGGATTAACTACCTCTAATCGACAAAATAATCATTGACACAAAGGCATGCATACGCATTTAGTAAAACAAAATATTAGATTTTAAAAGTAATAGGATTGAGTGGATATGATCAAACTGCTTGCCTTTACTTTGTTTGAGATATTCGACTAGCTGCAGAGGATCACTCTCGATATCAACGTCATCTAACGATAAAAACTGCCAAAGCGAAAAACAAATAATAAACACGTAATGCCAAAAGTATCCAAAACAAAGTATCAACACGTAAGATAGATCATGAAATTAGGAACAAAAATTAGTTGATTCGAGTTTATTTTAAATTAGTTAGGATTTCTTCCGATTGCTGTTTTCAAACTTATTTATTTTCCACGATAATCATACTACCAAAATCAAACCTCTTATATGTTCTATTCTTTCGACATACTATGATGGTGATTGCGTGCACATCTATTAGTCGCAAAAGGGCTCTAGATACCGACTTGACTATCCTAGCCTAACTGCTCACTTAATTATCATTTTATTCAATAGATTTTCTCACCGATCGCTACTAGCTATTTAACACGATCCAAAGGCTCATGCTAAAACTTACTTTTCAAGTTAAAGGCTTAGGTATTAATTACTTTAATTAGGAAGCAAGTTAGGGGTTCAAGTCATAACATATCATTTAACTTAGCTACAAAGACACCTTTCAATCATTAGTGATATGTTTCATTTATTTTACCCATGGTCATGAGCTTCTAGTTGGACAAAGGGTCATCTACTTACTCATCACTTAACTTAGGTCTATCATTTGCTAGATGATCATCAGCTAGCCCAGATGCATACTACCCTATTTTAAATAGCTAACTACTCTATGTAGCGCCTCATACGACTTCATCGCTTAGAAAACCAAAACTCCATCGTCAGCTACCAAACATCCAAATAACATACAAGGCTACACATATGTATGATGACATACTACTAGCATTTTCCAATTACCCTTAATGAGTTATTTACTAACAGAGAGTATTCAAATGAGCCAGCTAAACGCTTTGGTACTACCTAAACCTGGCCTTTGCAAAATATTCAACACCACACTCATCAATCATTCCAAAAGTCCTCACTTAAGCTAGAACAAGATAAATGACATGCTAATCAACACCATTCACATAGAGGAGAGCATATAGTGTAGATAATGAAACTGAAGCTAGCAAAGTGGATGAACAGTAGGGAACCAAGAACACCAAGGCTGAAGCGGCTCGGGACTGCTCAATGTCGACGGTTAGGGAAACTCCGGCAGTGGCCGATAATGACAAGATCAGGACCGGCATGGGCGAGGCGGCCTCAGGGGTGGAGGCGGCGCAGCTCGGGCAGCTAGCGGCGGTGGTTGAACACAAGTGTAAGGGGGCGGCCGAGACGAACTCCACCTACAGAGAAACAAGACAACCTTTGAGGCATTTATACAAACATATAGAGTGCAGGGAGGGGAAAACCGAAAGTGGCTTGGGCATGTGGCGTGGAGGGCGCAATCCGGGGCAGAGTGGCCGGCGCTGGCGAGGGCGGTGTGGCAGTCGGCGCGGGCATCCGGAGCAGTGGCGAAGGAGGCGCAGGGGACCAGTGGAGACGTTGGTGGCGCACGGGCTAGGTGCGAGGAGATGGGCCTGGTGGTGGCGGCGGGTGCATCGGGCAGCGCGGTCGGGCGAGGAAGACGGCCGCGCAGATCCGATCGGTGGGAGGGACGACGGCGCTCGGTGTGCTGGCTCGGCCGAGGGAGACGAGGCCGGCGCGACTCGGGCGAGCTGGTGGAGACGAGCGGCTACCGGGGCATGAAGGAGCTGAAGTAGCACCGCAACGAGGGGAGCAAAGACGGTGGCGACACACTGGAGCGGCGCACCGGGCGCACAGCCGGAGGCGAGGGGAGGAGCCGGGCACTGGCGCCAGAGGAGGAGTGGCGCCAGGGGACGGTGGCAAACAGCCGGGTCGGTGCCAGAGGACGGCGGTGCGGCACAGATCTGGCGACGGTGAAGGCGACCGACGCTGAGGGGCGGCGGCGGCACCAGAGGAGGGGAGAGCCGCACGACGTAGAGGCACCAGGGGGAGAGGCACCAGGGGGGCGGGCTTCTGATGAGGCCGACGGCCGGGGAAGAGGCGCGCTCGGTGGGGGGAAGGTGGCAGCAAGCGGGGGCGCTGGAGGTGGCGGCGGAGAACTCGGTGGAGGAGGGGCCAGGAGCTTGGCTCCATTCTGGTGGAGAAAAGAAGGAAGGGCCTCTCGGCTGGGGAAAATGAGTGGTGTGTGGGAGCTTTTGACTGTTGGGTAAAAATAATAATTAGAGGTGAGGAGTGGGGATGGCAATGAATGGTGAAATGGTGAGGTGAACACAAAAACAAAGAAATATTGCATGGGTCGAAGGTTGTTCTGCTGGGATAATGAAATGATGGAAATGAGCAGGAGAAGGATGGACCACGCAGATGTTTAGTTTAAGGCTCAGAGAACTGGAAAGAGAATGACGATACTAATGTATGCAAAATGACATGATTTTCGAAATGCATGCGAAAACAAGAAATCGATTTAATTTAAAAGCAGTCTTTCAAACCATTCGATTTAATGTTTATCATTACTTGATGAGAGAAAATGGCAAAACGTGCTTTAATTAATTCCTCCATTTATATTTAGAATAATCATACTGAGTTTAGATTTTAAATTATCACTTTCATTTCCATTTGTTTTATTTATCTATTAGGTTGGTGTTTTAAATTCAAACTCAAAGTTGAACATGCAAATTAATCAGGGAACCAATTAAGCTCCAAAAATTCCAGAAAAACCAACAAGCCTGTCAAAGAATATAGAATCCAACTAAAATATTCCCACACTTGAAACCTATTTGCTGCAACAAAAGTTTTTAACAAGTCCAAAATTTCACAAATGCACAATAGATGCTTAATTAATCCAACTTAGGGATTTTGGGCTGTTACAAATCTACCCCCCTTAAACAGAATCTCGTCCCGAGATTCCGGTAGTTCGGAAGTCGGAACGAAAGGCTGTGGCAACCTAGGTGGGCTTGGTTACGAGGTCACTTTTCGGATTTCGACTGCAAATCGAACCCAAATCTGAATCCAGAGAGGTTCTTCAGAAGTTTTAGGTGCTAAAGTGGGGAAGCTTTGTTGAAGAATTTCTAATGTCCTTTTGTTAAGTGTTTTCTAAGTGGTTGTTTTCAACTCTAAACGAAATGCACCATCTGTTGTCTTGATTTCCTTCAAAGATAGTGCTGGAAGATCATGATGCAGTATCCTGACGTTGCTGCCACATTTTCCTTCCCATTGCTTTGTTTAACCTTTCCTTTCTTGATTCGAAGATAATTTGACATCATGCTTCACGTCGTCTTCTGGTAGTATGAAAGACTCGGTTCCACTCAGTCGACCAAAAAGGGCATTGATCGATAGAACGGAAAGACTGGTTAGATGGTAATCTAGTATCAACACCAGGATTCAGTGCAGAAAAGAGAAGGCAAGCAAGGTTTAAGGTGGTCTCGCTTAACCTCACTTCTCTAGTTCCAATTGTTCGGCTTGGAGAGGAATGTATCAAATGAATGCATGACAGGATGCATACATGCAGTCATTTTTAAGGTAAATTTAGGTTTGTTTAGTGAGAGTGCAAATACTCACATGCATGCTTACATGCTTCTTGTTTTATGCAACTTTGAGTAACATGACATGGTTAAGTTAATTTAGAAACTATATGCATGATCAAAGTATAAGAATCAAGATGCCTAACAAGTATTTCGAGGTATCTTCTACCCCCCCTTAATTTTTTTTTCGGTACATGAAGATAAGTTGAGGAAAGAATGGGCATAAGGTGAGGGAATGGCAATGGGTATGCAATATAATTCTAACATGTACTAACTACTCCAAAAGGCTCCTACATAGTTGCTATACATGCCGTCCGTAGGCGATGTGCAACTATTTGGAACAAAGAGAGCAAGTGGTTACAAAATCTAGCGTCTACAAGCTAACTAATACCATTAGGGTGTAGATATATTCTACAAATAAACCCTAATTTAATCCTAATATCGCAATAAGGCATCGTCTAGGGGAAATTGACATTACCCTAACCCGATTGCAAACACATAACAATAAATGAACTCCAAATGTTTGTGTGAACGCATAAGACCAATGCAAAACCACAAAGCAAAAGATTTGCTTCCCGGATATAACTAACTCGTATTGAATGAACGAGCAATCGTTTAGGATGATAACATTTTAGAACGCAACTCAAGTTCTAACGCATCTAAAAAGACATGGCAAAACCATATAAGGGTGCATTGGGCACTAGCCATCTAATATCACATCTTACCCTTTTAATCCCATGAGTTTTAGTTGATTTAACATCTCATTTTTAACCCTAACGAACTAAGTGCTCGTAGTCCAAAACTTGTACTTGCTGTCCGATCTTGTATCCGAGCTCAGAGATGAGTGCTTCAACTCTTCACAACCAACGCTTCATGTTTTAACACTCATTATTCCCGGCACCAAATTTAACCGATAATCAACTAACTTTGAAAGGAGAAGAGAGGGAACAACTTTTTCAAAACTCAACAAGAATAAGGCAAGATGAGCAAACTAAGATAGGTAAGAGTAAAATCTGAGAACTTACTTAAGTTTTCATAACCCATTTGACACTTTGAAAATAAGTTTTTCAAAATATCCTAATGACGACCAAGCTAGGGTTTCTACGGTCAAGACACTCGATACCAACTTTGTGAGGACCCAGTTTATTCGACTTGTAATGCTTAGCCTTCCATTGACCCTAGCATCACAATTCAAATAAACCAAGCCTCGGGATATGTATACTTCCAAAATGCAGATACACACCCGTTACAAAATCATGCATCAAATCCATACCCGAGAGGTTACAATATCAAAACTACAAATATACAAATGATTGAAATCACAAGATAAATAACAAACTACACAATGAAGCAAAAGCCATAAGATGGCGATAAATAAAGAGCCAATTAGTGTGCCTTTACCCACAAGGCAACCAACCGGGCACCAAGCTAGTCGTCAAACCCAGTAGCACACTCACAAAGGGAAGCCCTTGGGGCTCACCTCCTTCCTCTGCAACAAAAACATTAAGCAAAGCATCCGAGTACAAAATTGTTTTTGTACTCATAAGACCGACGTGTAAGGGCAAGAACTATAATTTAACTACATGCAAGCTTTATTTAAGTGGAGGGGGCTCTGGACTTACTTTTAGCAGAAAGCAAGTTTTCTTTTGCAATAATGTAATAGTTTGAAGGCAGTTTTAACAATTCAAATTTTTATTTGCAGAAATAACAGCGATACAGTAAGTAGTAACAAAAAGACATCCTGGAGATGACCAACCCAATGGCCATCACAACAATAGTATGAACACCCGTTCATACCAACCCGTCAAGTTTTAATTAAATGTTGTAGTCTAGTTCTCACGGGGCGTATCCGAGCGTGTCCATAACCTAGGACGAGGCTATTCGAATAGTTTTAACCCTGCAGGGGTGTACCAATGTACCCACACTTTAGACCGCCTTTCCACCAGCCACGGTTAGCATACTTCCTTTGGTATGCAGGCACGGCTAAGTCTAACATGACGTTTTCCAATATTGTGTATCAACTACGAGTCGCTCGTATGGATAGAAATCCATACGCTTACATGGTAAAGCCGAAAAGACAACAAATCCCATCACGGGTGAAGCTTTTCGGACAACTACCATGCTCCCAACACCATCCCTCCTGCGACCTCCTGCGACCCGGAGCCAATACACGCCAAAGTACTAAGTCAAGAGAGGTCCCATATACTCTAGTGTGGTTAGCACGCAAAATGCTCAAGATGGGTGGCGCAAGTAACTCGGTCCTTAATTAACTCGGGCACCTTTCCAGTCACACCCAAAAGCACACCAATCTTACCATTGTGCCCAAGTCCAAATCATTTTGTTTTCATTTTTAGTTTTCACAAGTAACATAGCACAAAGGTTGAAAGTATAAAAGTCATAATAATTTGTGTGATCAAAGTTACCGACTAAGTCGATAACCGCCCAATTCTACCGGTATCTAAGCATTGCTAAGCATCATATTGTAAAGACAAATAAAAGGCCCTAAATCATTCACCGGGCTCTAATTCACCAGTGAGAATAATATTCCTAAGGTAGTGGCAGGGGTGAACAATTTTCAGGGCAACAATGCAATGGGATTAACTACCTCTAATCGACAAAATAATCATTGACACAAAGGCATGCATACGTACGAGTAAAACAAAATATTAGATTTTAAAAGTAATAGGATTGAGTGGATATGATCAAACTGCTTGCCTTTGCTTTGTTTGAGATATTCGACTAGCTGCAGAGGATCACTCTCGATATCAACGTCATCTAACGATAAAAACTGCCAAAGCGAAAAACAGCGAATAAACACAGAATGCCAAAAGTATCCAAAAACAAAGTATCAACACAGAAGATAGATCATGAAATTAGGAACAAAAATTAGTTGATTCGGAGTTTATTTTAAATTAGTTAGGATTTCTTCCGATTGCTGTTTTCAAACTTATTTATTTTCCACGATAATCATACAGTCAAAATCAAACCTCTTATATGTTCTATTCTTTCGACATACTATGATGGTGATTGCGTGCACATCTATTAGCTGCAAAAGGGCTCTAGATACCGACTTGACTATCCTAGCCTAACTGTTCACTTAATTATCATTTTATTCAATAGATTTTCTCACTGACTGCTACTAGCTATTTAACACGATCCAAAGGCCTACTGCTAAAACTTACTTTTCAAGTTAAAGGCTTAGGTATTAATTACTTTAATTAGGAAGCAAGTTAGGGGTTCAAGTCATAACATATCATTTAACTTAGCTACAAAGACACCTTTCAATCATTAGTGATATGTTTCATTTATTTTACCCATGGTCATGAGCTTCTAGTTGGACAAAGGGTCATCTACTTACTCATCACTTAACTTAGGTCTATCATTTGCTAGATGATCATCCACTAGCCTGGATGCATACTACCTATTTTAAATAGCTAACTACTCTATGTAGCGCATTGTTACGACCTACTGGCTTAGAAAACCAAAAACTCCACTGTCAGCTACCAAACATCCAAATAACATACAAGGCTACACATATGTACGATGACATACTACTAGCATTTTCCAATTACCCTTAATGAGTTATTTACTAACAGAGAGCATTCAAATGAGCCAGCTAAACGCTTTGGTACTACCTAAACCTGGCCTTTGCAAAATATTCAACACCACACTCATCAATCATTCCAAAAGTCCTCACTTAAGCTAGAACAAGATAAATGACATGCTAATCAACACCATTCACATAGAGGAGAGCATATAGTGTAGATAATGAAACTGAAGCTAGCAAAGTGGATGAACAGTAGGGAACCAAGAACACCAAGGCTGAAGCGGCTCGGGACTGCTCAATGTCGACGGTTAGGGAAACTCCGGCAGTGGCCGATAATGACAAGATCAGGACCGGCATGGCGGGCGGCCTCGTGGTGGAGGCGGCGCGGCTCGCAAATGAAGCGGCGGTGGTTGAACACAAGTGTAAGAGGCGGCGAGACGAACTCCACCTCTGAGAGAAACAAGACAACCTTTGAGGCATTTATACAAACATATACTGATGCGGAGAGGAAAACCGAAAGTGGCTTGGGCATGTGGCGTGGAGGGCGTCCGGGCGAGTGGCCGGCGCGGCGGCGGCGGCGCGGCGGCGCGAGCATCCGAGTACGATGGCGAAGGAGGCGCAGGGACGATGGGGAGACGTTGGTGGCGTCACGGGCTAGGTGCAGGGAGATGGGCTCGGTGGTGAAGGCGGCGGTGCCGACTGGGGCCGGCGCAGATCGGGGCGAGAAGACGGCCGGCGCGCAGATCCGACGGTGGGAGGGACGACGGCGCTTCGGTGTCTTGGCTCGCCGAGGAGACGAGGCGGCGCGGGCGGCGAGGCGGTGGCGACGAGCGGCTACCGGGGCATGAAGGAGCTGAAGTAGCACCGGCAGCAGAGGGGCGCAAGACGGTGGCGGCACAGTCGGGCAGGCGCACCCGGCGCCTGAGCCGGAGTCGAGGGGAGGAGCCGAGGCAGTGGCGCCAGAGGAGGAGTGGCGCCAGGGGACGGCGGCAAACAGCCGGGTCGGTGCGAGAGGACGGCGGTGCGGCACAGATCTGGCGACGGTGGAGGCGACCGACGTTGAGGCGGCGCGGCACCGAGGAGGAGGAGAGCCGCGACGAGAGGCACCGGGGAGAGGCACCAGGGGCGGGGCTGTCAAGAGGCCGACGGCCGGGAAGAGGCGCGCTTCGGTGGGGAAGGCGGCGAAGCGGGCGGCGCTGGAGGTGGCGGCGGAGAACTTCGGTGGAGGAGGGCCAGAGCTTGGCTCCATTCCGTGGAGAAAAGAAGGAAGGGCCTCTCGGTGGGAAAATGAGTGGTGTGTGGGAGCTTTTGATGTTGGGTAAAAATAATAATTAGAGGTGAGGAGTGGGATGGCAATGAATGGTGAAATGGTGAGGTGAACACAAAAACAAAGAAATATTGCATGGGTCGAAGGTTGTTGGTGGGATAATGAAATGATGGAAATGAGCAGAGAAGGATGGACCACACAGATGTTTAGTTTAAGGTCGAGAGAACCGGGAAAGAGAATGACGATACTAATGTATGCATAATGACATGATTTTCGAAATGCATGCGAAAACAAGAAATCGATTTAATTTAAAAGCAGTCTTTCAAACCATTCGATTTAATGTTTATCATTACTTGATGAGAGAAAATGGCGAAACGTGCTTTAATTAATTCCTCCATTTATATTTAGAATAATCATACTGAGTTTAGATTTTAAATTATCACTTTCATTTCCATTTGTTTTATTTATCTATTAGGTTGGTGTTTTAAATTCAAACTCAAAGTTGAACATGCAAATTAATCAGGGAACCAATTAAGCTCCAAAAATTCCAGAAAAAACAACAAGCCTGTCAAAGAATATAGAATCCAACTAAAATATTCCCACACTTGAAACCTATTTGCTGCAACAAAAGTTTTTAACAAGTCCAAAATTTCACAAATGCACAATAGATGCTTAATTAATCCAACTTAGGGATTTTGGGCTGTTACAATTAGATAATGAACTTGAAATTACAGTAACATTACCTGATATTGTAGTACCTCGTAGATGGTATAGATTGGCAGATTTAATATCAGCTTTCATCACAACAAGAGAGGCTTTTTGATACATTCAAAACTCCACCTTCACTAGAATACTTGTACTCTTTAACATCAAGAGTACTAAAAAGGATGAGGTTCCATTTCAAATCTGGAATGCGCCTCACATCTGTCAAAGTTTTGATAATGCCATCAAACATCTTGATCTGAACTGAACCAATTCCTGTAACCTTACAAGATGAGTTATCACCCATCAACACAGTACCACATTCAACAATTCATAGGTGGCAAACCAATCCTTATTAGGACACATATGAAAGGTACATGCGGAATCAAGAATCCATTCATCATTAGTCTTAGCACATCCGGCAAAGGCAACAAGAACTTCTCAATCAGAACTATCATCAGCGGTAAAGGAGGCTTTACCTTTATTATCTCGTTTACCTTTTGGTTTATAATAGTCAGTTATCTTTTCTTTATTTTGCAGCTTCCAGCATTCAGAAATGTCGTGTCCACTTTTTTTTGTAATATTTGCATGACTTGTACTTGCATCTAGATTTCGATCGGTTCTTGTAGTCGTTCGAACTTTTGCTTTGAGATCTATTGTTTGAGTTCTTCACCTTTTGCCTGCCACAAACAAATAAGTTTTCTCCTTTTGATCTTGAATTTTCAGAAGATACTATCTGTTTCATCTTCTCTTTAGCATGCAAAACTTCAAAAACTTCATTAAGAGTGAGAGTATTTCTACTATATAATATGGTATCTCTGAAATTTGAAAAAGAACTAGGCAGGGAAGACAAAAGAATAAGACTCAAATCCTCATCTTCATATTTTACCTCCATCGACTCTAGGTCGGCAACGATCTCCTTAAACATTGAAAGATGATCAAACACGAATCCTCCTTCTTGCAATTTGTGAGAGTACAACTTCTACTTGAGATGCATATTGCTGGTGAGATCTTTTGTCATGCAAATTTGTTTCAGCTTCAGCCAAAATGCAGCAGATGTCTTCTCCTTCAAAATCTCTTGCAAAATATTATTTGATAGATGAAGGTGAATCTGAGATAAAGCCTTACTGTATTTACGCTTCTCATTTGCGACCCATATGGTAGGTTGTTTCGCAAATCCTTCCAACACATCATCCAAATCCATCTGTGCTAGCACAGCCCTTATCTTAACCTGTCACAGCGAAAATCTTATGTTTCGATCCAAAAGTAGAAGATCATACTTCAAAATCACCATGAGAAATAAAACCTGAAAATTGCTAGTATTAACCTATGTAAATCCTACAAAAACTATGACCTCTTTGGTACACCTTCTATGTACACGAGTCAAAGATCTTCGGTAAAAATCCTGGTACGATTCTCGGGTGGACGAAGCAAAGAAATTGGATTATGTTTGTTGTACACCTTCACGTGAAG
Organism: Ampelocalamus luodianensis; assembly: GCA_036346255.1. Lineage (NCBI taxonomy): Eukaryota > Viridiplantae > Streptophyta > Magnoliopsida > Poales > Poaceae > Ampelocalamus > Ampelocalamus luodianensis. Next base: position 9,804 of record JAYEVH010000448.1, on the reverse strand, counting down.
GAAATCAAAGACAAGCTTTCCTTGATTAAAATAAGATCTTTTGGGAACGGCAACAGGAAACGCTTCAATGGCTGCTGGATCTTCATGTGAATAGAGCACTTGCTTGGAGATTAATAATTAAAAAATAAGAAAGGAATGTCCTTTGGACCTGTGCCGGCTGACCGCGCATGGGCCAAACGGGAGCACTTCCGAAGGTCGATTTGCTTCACCGCGTGCACGCGTCGGAAAAAGGACGGACGGACCGAGGACGTTGCTGGTGACGCATGACTGAAAGCATCTACGATATATTGTTTTCTTAAGTTTGTTATAGTACTTACTCTAATAAGAAGTCTTAAGGTTGTGTTTAAGTCTCTAAGATTTTAATTACTACAATGTGTATGATTCTTGATGATCAATAATAATATACAACTTTGTGGTCTACATGTTTTAGCTTATTTATCATATCAATAATAAAGTCGAACTGCACAAATGATCGGGGGATATTTTGCTTTAAGACAGTGGGACTCACAAAACGCTTTTTTAGGTAACAAGTCTCCAAGAGAGTATTTGATTGTTTCATGTGCTTTGGTATTAAAATTTTAATAGTTTTTTTTCATCTAGAAACAACTTTACCTTCTCTCCCCACCTTCTCTTCTCCACATCACCTTAATGCTGATATGGCAACCCCTTAGTAACAGCTGACGTGGACTGTTGTTGATGCTCTGAGGCGACATTCAGACGAGCGCGCGGACCGGGGCTTCGAAGGACGCACTAGCGTTGCTCGACGTCTGGCTGCACAGCTTCGTGTGTGACCGAGGACGGCGTGGCCGAGGACGTAGGCATGCTTGGCGACGGCGCCGACGCCGAATAATTCTGATATTTTTCTCGTGTATCTCTCCGAATCCTAATCTTTTGTGCTCTGATATCACTTATTACAAATAATACACAGATCAATAGAGATGAGAGAGACGAATTTTATATGAAAAACCCTTGCGAGAAAAAATCATGGACATCAACCGACGATGATCACTATATGATGAGTGTTTACAAAACGTCGAGGGATTACAATGAGCCGGCTCCCTCTCCGTGCGGCTTACAAGAGGTATATAAAAAGATAAACGAATTTAGAGTCTAAGTAAAAAACCTAATCCGGTAATATGACTTATTTTGGATTCGACCATATATAGGAATTCGGATCACATTTCTCAACACTCATCATGGTGAGTCCCCCTCATCCTCTAGCATGGCATCAAGGCTTACGCATTTGCTCATGTGATCTTACTCCAAGCGTATGTTAAATGGCCCGATGTACTGACTGGAACCCTGGGTAAAACAAATAATAAAGGAAGAGGGGTTGTGTGTTTTGAGCTCGGCATGAACAATTGTGTTTCTTGTGTTCTAAAAAAAAATTCACATATAATGTTCTATTTGATTGCACAGATTGCTTTAAGTGGTCCATTGTACTCAATTCATTTCCATTCTATTAACAGCTGAATATGGGATCGAGCGTATGAACAAAGAAGCATCAAATTGGATGCAATGTTCAAGTGAAGACAGTGATGACCCAGATATTCCCTTCATAGCTACTAGAGATTATGACAGTAGTGTGGACTGTGGAGTCGTTTGTACTCTCAAGATCCAGTTGAAAGGACGCACCTCTCTTAGAAAGTGAGAAAATCCGATCCACTAAACATATCTTCCCCTTTGCACCATGGAAAACATGTGTCAGTTACAAATTACTACAGACTTAACAAATTATCATACCGAAGTTTTTGTTAGTTTCAGCTATCTTCTGTTGTTTCTGAACAGACACTGAAAGCTGTGGGAGCTAAAGGGATGGTCGAAGGGCACACTCCCCAGACTCGTGGAGTGAATTGGTACCCATTGTTCTCAGTTTGGTAATGACTAGGTACCAAATATTTTCGCTGATAAGCTACACATGACAATCTCTTCGTTCCCAGCAAATGCGATGGTAAAGTTTGGTGTGTTGATGTGGGCATGTCTTATGGAGTTTGTGGCTATTCTTGAAACTGGTAAAAAAGATTTTTCTGTGTCTAGTCTTAATCATATTTGTGGAGGTTGAGACTTTTTGTGGCATTTTTCTCCGCCACAAGGACGGTCGGGGGGTATCCTTTTAGGGGTGGACCTAAGGGTTTATGATATTGGTTCTATTGATGCTGGTGATTTCTATGTAAAGTTTCATCTTAAAAAATAGAGAGGATGATTTCCAATGAGTTCTTGTAGCTGTTTACGGTGCAGCTCAAACTCATTTCAAGGAGCAGTTCCTCAAAGAACTTGTACATGTTTGTAGGAAAGAATCACTTCCCATTTTAGTTGGGGGTGATTTTAATATCATCAGGCATTCGGGTGAAAAAAATAATGATAATTTTGAATCTAGATGGCCTTTTTTGTTTAATGCTGTGATTAATAATTTGGATTTACGGGAAATTGATTTATCTGGTAGACAATATACTTGGGCCAATTCGTTAAATAACCCAACCTTTGAAAAGCTGGATAGAGTTTTAATGAGTACAGACTGGGAGCAAAAATTTCCATTGGTCACAGTCAATGCTCTTGAACGGTCTTTGTCCGATCATACACCGTTGCTTTTAAATACATGAGCGGCCTCTCATAGAGGGAATAAATCTTTATTTAAATTTGAATTAGGCTGGTTGTGTAGGGACGGGTTTAGAGAGATGGTGAATGATGTGTGGAAAAAGGAAACTAGAGGTGGTAATGCCTTACAAATTTGGCAATGGAAAGTTAGACCTCTTAGACAATATCTTCGAGGTTGGGCTAAAAATTGCAGTGGGACTTATAAAAAGGAAAAAGATAGCGCTTAACTTGATCATTGATGAGTTAGATAAAAAAGCTGAGCTTTTGAGTTTGTCTAATGAAGACCTTAATCGTAAAAGATTTGCTAATGAGAGATTGGCACAACTTTTAAGAGAAGAAAAAATTAAATGGTATCAAAGGTCTAAAGCGAAATTCCTTTTGGAAGGAGACAGAAATACACGATTCTATCGCTTGATTGCGAATGGTAAGTATAGAAAGCAAATAATTTTTCAGCTCGATCAGGAAGAGGGGATAATTCGGGGTGATGTACAATTAAAAAAGTATATCACTAGTTATTACAAAGATCTCTTTGGACCACCCGAAATTAATCATTTATCCATGATTGACGGTTTTAGGAATGATATACCTCAAGTTTCGGATTCTGAAAATAACCTGCTTACGATGCCTTTCACTTAGAAAGAGGTGAAAGAAGCAATTTTTCAAATGGAGCATAACAAAGCACCTGGGCCAGATGGCTTCCCAGCAGAGTTTTATCAGGTGTTTTGGGAAATTATTAAAAACGATATGATGGCCATGTTTCACGATTTTCATAGTTGCTCTATGCATCTTTTTAGCTTGAATTTTGGGATTATTACACTGCTTCCCAAAAAAGCGGATGCTAAACAAATACAGCAGTATAGACCCATTTGTCTTCTCAATGTTAGTTTTTAAGGTGTTTACCAAAGTGGCAACCAATAGAATTACTAACATAGCGCAAAAGGTTGTTAGACCATCCCAGACAGCATTTATGCAAGGGAGATACATTCTTGATGGAGTTGTTATCCTTCATAAAACCGTTCATGAACTGCATAAAGAAAAGTTGGATGGGATTGTGCTCAAGCTCGATTTTGAAAAAGCTTATGACAAAGTAAAATGGCCGTTTTTACTACAAACTTTGAGGATGAAAGGCTTTTCAGTTAAGTGGTGTTCCTGGGTGGAGAGTTTTGTTAAGGGAGGGAGTGTTGGAATAAAAGTTAATGATGATTTAGGTTCCTTTTTCCGAACTCAGAAAGGTCTTAGACAAGGTGACCCTATGTCCCCAATTCTTTTTAATTTTGTTGTGGACATGCTAGCAATTTTTATTTCAAGAGCTAAAGACGAAGGTCTTATTTCGGGAGTAGTTCCTCATTTGATTGATGATGGACTGTCAGTATTACAATATGCTGATGACACTATCCTTTTCTTGAATAATGACATAGAGCAAGCAAAAAATCTCAAACTTCTTCTGTGTATCTTTGAACAATTATCAGGTTTAAAGATTAATTTTCACAAGAGCGAAATCTTTTGTTTTGGCAAAGCCAAAGAAGTTGAACCGCAGTATACTCATTTATTTGGTTGTGAAGTGGGTGTCTTCCCTTTTAGGTACTTAGGTATTCCAATTCACTATAGAAAAATAAGGAATAGTGATTGGAAAGGGGTTGAAGATAGAGTTGAAAAGAAACTTAGCAGTTGGAAAGGAAAAAATATATCTGCTGGTGGACGATTAGTACTTATTAACTCAGTGCTAAGTAGCTTGCCTATGTTTATGTTGTCTTTTTTTGAGATTCCTAAAGAGGTTATCAAAAGACTTGATTTTTATAGATCTAGATTTTACTGGCAAAGTGACAGTCTTAAAAAGAAATATAGGCTTGCTAAATGGAGTTTAATGTGTACACCCAAAGAGCAAGGTGGTCTAGGCATTCAGAACTTAGACACAAAAAATAAAAGTTTACTAGGGAAATGACTTTTTAAGTTGTTTAATGAAGAAGGGGTATGGCAAACTTTGTTAACAAGGAAATATTTGGGTGATAAGAGTTTATCGCAGGTGTCTAACAAGCCTGGGTCTTCCCACTTTTGGTCAGGTCTAATGAAAGTGAAAGATCTTTTTTTTTTCTATTTGGTTCATTCTAGGTTAAAAATGGAATGCAAACTAGATTCTGGGAAGATATTTGGTTAGGGGACTCTTCTCTAAAAAGACAATATCCAATCCTCTATCATGTTGTGAGGAAAAAGGATGATACAATAACAAATATTATGAGATCGACTCCTTTAAATATTTCTTTTCGTAGACCTATTATTGGGCCTAAGTTACAGGCTTGGAATGAGTTAATTTTGAGAATTGCTAATTTACAATTGAGTTCTCAAAAAGATATTTTTACATAGAATTTGAATAAGTCTGGACTATTTTCGGTACAGTCTTTATATGCGGCACTTATTGGAAATTATAGAGTCCCCATTAGGCACTTTTTTGGTTACTTAAAATTCCATTTGACGAGGATCTAAATAATCCACATTAATTTACTCCATAATCAAGAAATATGACGTCATAAGACATACCCCTTAAATATCAAAAGGGAAGAACTAGTCAGGAAGTCGTAGGCTACCCTACGACTACCCCCTGGTCGTAAGCTCTTCTACGACCACGGTATAATCCCTACGACTACCCCCTGGTCGTAAGCTCTTCTACGACCATGGTATAATCGTTACGACTACTACCTAGTCGTAAGCTCTTCTACGACTATGGTATGATCGTTACGAGTATGTCTGGTCGTAAGTTTTTCTGATCGGGGCACACTACAGGTTCCTCACGACTTCTTCGGATCCACCGTTTGACGGCCCATTAAACGGTGAGAATCTAAGCGGTCAAAATACGCGATTATCTACGACATAGCGTAGATAATTCCCACTATCTCTCGATTGTAATCGATTGTTGGACCGAAAAGGCGACTAGAGGGGGTGAATAGGAACACGAACTCTTTTTCTCCCAAATTGAATTCAATACGAATCTCACTCCAATAGCTATGAAAGCTATGAAGATCAATCAATCATGCACAATGAAGACTTGTATTGAATCAACTCAAAACCCCAAAGTAAAATCAACACAAAAGCAAAACACGAAGACAACGGCGGTCGACCTCTCACGGGGCGGTCGGACCGGTCGGTGGCGGTCGAGCCGATCCCAGCGATCGACCGTTCCTCAGCGGTCGAGACCGATTTCACGGGAGAGTCGGACCTCTCGTTCGATGAACGAAAAAACGGCCCGACAAACCGAAGCGCAAATTGATCAAACTTTTGATTCGTGCGTCCAAACTTCGTGAAACTTGACACACAACTTCCTAAGGATGTCGGAACCTATTCCAAGCAACAATTGTGATAATTCTTGCTCGAGTTCAGACCTTTTACCGTTTGAGCGAAGTTAGGTCAAAAAGCGAGTGAAGCGAAATATAATCTTAAGACTTGCACGTGGGTGATTGATGATCTTGATGATCCTAGATGTATTCTCACACGTCACGCAAGCTAAATCACGTTAAGAAACTAAGCAATAACTCGCGGATCAAACAAAGACTCAATTCATCAAAAGAGAGAAAGAAAGCACATGAACTCACTTTTGAAGAAACTTTCTTTGGATTGATTTGATCCAGTTTACTGCCACTCCATCAATGGATGGCAAAGACTCAATACATGAGCACGAAATCAAATCCAACTCTCAAGAACCCTAACCTCCGCTCCTCCTCTCCTAAGCAAATTAGGTTTCAAAAACAATGAAAGGGTCGAGAGGGTGCGCCACCTCCTCCTCTATTTATAGTGGAGGCTTAGGGTTTCTAATAGAGTCTCCTAATGGGCTCCGTTAAGGCCCAAAACAAGCGGGTGACACACGCACGCATTTTAAAGCGCCGTGTTCATGTTGTGCGAAGCACTCGCTTGTTCGCCACGTGTAGGTTGATCCAACGGCTCTCATCATGTCGGCAAGTCTCTCCCATCCGGCTCCCACCAAACCACCATGGCACTTGCACCGACCCGCGTGCGCTTGATTCAACTTGATCGCACGCAACCGCGTTCGGTCACCTTTGTCCATCTTGCACCATACTTGAGTCAATGACTTCACCCGCATCGTCGATCGTTTTGAACCTCTGCTCTCCAAGCCTAGTCCGATCATCCTCGCCGTTGACCGTCGTTGACCACCAAGCAACCTCGCACAACAATAGACAAGCAAATCGAATTCGGGAACAAGTTCTTCACAACTTGACCCACGTTAGTCAAAACATGCATCATGCAACACATATGCTATGAAATCCACGAACTTGACCTAACAAGCAACCATCGTCGCCACACGAATGGCGACTTAAAAAACCGGTCGATCGCCTTGACCTTGGCGATCAGCCATACCGTCGGATCGTAGCAATGAAGGCGATCGACCGCCACAAAGGACTTAGCCGAAATTTCAACGCTGAAATCCGCAACCTCTCCGGAAATTTAAAGCGAATAGAACTTTTGATGAAGCTCCAAAATTATGAGACCAAGTGCGATAGAATCTCCTCACTTGCCTACACCCTCTATTTTTGGCCCACCTCAAACTCAAGGTCACTCAACTTGCGGTCCGACAGCTCAGCGACGCCGTCGGACCGCTACCAAATCGGTCGGACCACGACACGGCCGGTCGGACGCCGGCACAATTCACGAGGCATGGGCGGTCGACGCCACGGGCGATCGACCGCTGAGACTGACAACACGAACTTTGCCGAAACTCGTGTTTCCAGAAACCTTCAACGTCATTGCCAATTGACACATCATCCTAAGATCATGAGCATATCCCCATGATATCCACAATCTCCCCTTGATGATCACATTGGCAATTCCCAACAAATGCAAGTTTTGAAGTTTGAAAAGTAAAAACTCAACGTTTTTAGCGCAAAGGCACAACTTGGTCCATATGCAAGAGAAAGCAATGAAAATGACCAAGCCGGCTTGAAATAGCATCGGCAAGTGAGATAAGGCAAAAGAAAGCAAGAAAGCTTCAATTTCCAAAGAAGAGTCAAAAATCTCACTTAAGGTCCATATGAAAGAACAATTGTTCAAAATGACCTTTGATCATGGTGAGGCTCAAGAATTGCAATTCAAGTTCGAAAAGAGCAATAAGACCATAAGAATGCAAATAAGAAACTCCCCTCACTATGATCCTCAAATTTGAAAAATTTCAAATTCTCCAATTTTCTCCTCTTTGTAATACTTTAAATCCTCTCCTTTACACATTTTGAAATATTTTCTCCCTTTGACAATGGAGTCATCAAGAAACACGCCTTCCTCTCGTTCGGAGATAACAAATGCAGAATGAGGAAAAAGCATAAGAAGGAGCATGCATGAAATGCAATGGAGTGGCTTCATATTTTTGTATTTTTCAATTTTGGATTACAAGAAGCTTTGGAGATTACCCAAAAGAACAAGCTAGCATCTCAAAATTTTGCATAAACACCATATCACTGAATGCGCTAGCAAGATCATGATAAGACATATATAACAAAGCTAAAGCAAGAAGGCTCAATATAAAGCAATGAATTTTAGCATTTTAAGCAAAGTTTCAAATCTAGCAAGTTCATCAACAGAGATCCTAAAATGAAACGCCATGTCAAAATGTCAATGTGAGACAAAGAAGCTAACAAAGACCACATTAAGAGACAAACAAGTCCTAAATTGAATTATTTTGCTCAAATTGTCTCAACGCCCATTTTCAACAGATTTTCATTTGCAAAGGAATATTGAAGTTGATGAAAGGTATATCTTAGTGAAGAAGATCTGGACTAGGAGCCATCCACAAACTCTTCCTAAGCTTCTACCCATTTGAAAATTCATTTTCTTATCCACGTGCTAGATCTCAAGCCTTGCGACCATCTTAAGCACAAAAAGCTTAAAAGAATGATCTAGGTCATCCAAAACTCCCCGAGTTCATGCCTAGTGCTATGGCAAGCCGTCTCATGAGAAAGAATTGGTGAGATCAGTTTTTCGCACAAAAGAGACCTCCCCTTTTTTTTTGTTCACAAGAGCAGATTTAGATTCTCAAAAGAACAAGAAGCTCAAGTAATGATCAATACTAGATTCAAGAGCTAACACCGCAATTTTGACAGGGCCAATGTCATAAAAGGAGCACTAATTGCGCAACTAGCTAAAACATCCACAAATTGCAGTTTTTTTAGTTCAAGTTGTCTTAAAGTTCTAGCTCATTCAGCAAAGACTTAGCTACACATGTGAAAGCATGATAATTCTAGCAAGTCAAGGAACTAGACATGGCATTGAGCGACTTGAAATACTAAAAGCTCAAACAGGTAATAAGCAAAGCTTCATCAATTTTAAAAGACAAGCAGAAAAGCTTATATAACAATGCATCTTTTTGGTTTTTCATATGAATGCAGTATGAAACAATGAAATGCACACAAACTAAAAAGATCAAAAAGAACAAAAGAAGATCAAGAAAAGATCAAATGAACAAGGTAAAAGCAGAAAGATCAAACTCCCCTCAAACCAAACCGTAGGGATAAATTACCCTAACTCACTTCTCAAGGTGGCAAACCTAGTTGGATCTAAAGGCTTGGTGAGGATATCACCAACCGAGCCTCGGACTCACGAAATGCAGCACAATATCACCCTTCTCGACATGATCTCTAAGAAAGTGATAGCGAATGTCTATGTGCTTGGTCCTAGAGTGTTGCACTGGGTTTTTAGCAATGTTAATCGCAGAAGTGTTATCACGTAAAAGAGGAACACTATCAAAAGCCAACCTAAAATCCTTAAGAGTGGACACCATCCACAAAATCGACTACTGACAACTAGCGGCGGCCTACATATTCAGCTTCAGCAGTGGATTGTGCAACAGAAGACTGCTTCCTAGAAGACCAAGAGACAAGAGAAGTGCCTAGGAAGTGACAAGTGCCTGAGGTACTCTTCCTATCTAGCCGACAGCCCGCAAAATCAGAATCAAAAACCCGAATGGACAAGGACGACGAGCAGAATACCAAATGCCATCTTCGAGGGTAGAGTGTAAATACCAAGATGCGTTTACGACCGGCGATGGGAAGTCCTCGGAGACGCCCAAACCTCGCATGCAGGCGCATCGAGAAGTGGATGTCCGGTCTTGAGGCCGTCAGTGCAGAGGAGCCAATCATGCTGCGGTACTCGCGTTGATCCATGGCTTCTCCTTCCTCATCCGATCCAAAATCAAGTCGCCATGGGAGTGGCGAT